>JAUCBN010000010.1:7037971-7307971 GCA_035048815.1 Abelmoschus esculentus
ATGGTTTTAAACTCGAACATAAATAAAGAGTGAGAACAGAGGCTTTAGAGAATCTTGATGGAGAAAAACAATTTATGGTTTTCTCTTAGATCATACTATGTATATATATAGAAAAAATAACTGATTCTAATTAAAATTCTATTAGATCACATTATAAATATAATAAATATAAGAAAATTATATAATTTTAAAAGAATTTTTTTTCTTTATCTGAGACTTTATATAAATATATATTATAATAATAAATAAAAAGTTTTGATAAAACAATAATTAAAATAAAATAATACATTTAATAAAAAATAATTGATTGTAATAAAACTTAAAAAAATAATTATCTTAGTAAAACTAGAATTTAATTTAAAAACAAATTATTCATACAAAAATTCTCAAATTTTAAAACATATATAATAATAATAATAAAATAATTTTATTTAAATAATAAATAAAAATAAAAAGAGAAACCACGTGGAAAACAAAAACATTTAAAAAAAGGTAAATTATACATTTAGCCATCAATCTCTTTAGGATTGTCTAAACACCACTTCAACTTTTAAACTATAAATTCACACCTGGAAATTTTAAAATTTTATCCCAAAATTTATTCTAGAAATTAAAAAATCAATTTAAACACCTTAAATAATTAGTGTTTCAAAATATTAAGAATTTGAAAAGCAGGGTTTTTATTTAGGATTCTGAAAATAAGGTTTTAAAATTAGGAATAATTTTTGGGGTGTTAAAAAAATTTGGGTTAAGTGTTAATTAAATAAGACCATTAAAGTTTAAATCAATTAGAATTAAGATTGGATCAAATCCCTTTAAAGATTTAAAGTTTTGGATCAAATCCCTTTAAAGATTTAAAGATTTAAAGTTTTGGATCAAATCCCTTTAAACATTTAAAGATTTAAAGTTTGCTTAACCTATCTCTAGGTTGAGTTAGTATTTCCCGATTAAAACATCGTACTTATCTCTTTCGTGAATTTAACTCTCTCGATATTAGATAAATAGATTACTCACAAACTTTTTTCTCAAGCTTGAATGCAAGAACAAGGAATGACAAAGAATAAGCAAACTTTGAAATTTTATTGCATTAAAAATAAGAAACAAAGTTGACTTCCTCACACTAATACTTTACAACCTTCACCTAAGACTAAACAAAATTAGAACATAATATAGAAAAGAAAAACTAAATCTAATTCTATATTCTAAGCTATGAATCTAATTGTCACTTACCCTTGGACGGCTATGCCTTATATAGGCTTGGCCTAGGGCAAACCTTTCCTAAGTAGAATACAAGTTGGAGTAGGGAACAAGTCATGTACATAGGTCAAATATTTCCAAGTTTATTCTTTCTAGAAGGCTTTCCCACGTGGCCTTGTCTTTGGGCTTTCCTTGTATTATCCAGCTCCGATCCTTGGGCTTTTTGTCCAGTAACGTTCTCCTTATTTTTCTCCTCAGCTTGCCAGCCATATTGTTACTTGTCCTCTGTTGCCTCGGCATCAGGTCCTGCCTCGGCCCAAGTTTGCTACCGCGACAATGCTTCTTCCTGAACAGATACAAAAATGCAGTAAAACTTGCCTTTTCTGTAAATATTATCTTTAATAACATAATCCCTAAATATATCATATTAAGTATATGCATTGGTTCAAGTAGGTGTAAAATTGATGATTAATACCAATGAAAAGTGTAAAAAGTGATAGTGAGTTGAGCACTTATCACACTCCCAAACTCAAACTATTGCTTGTCCTCAAGCAATGAAAACCATCAATTTGTCAAACTCTATTCTTTCTTGGTCTCATGTTTCCATCTATTCTCCCCATCATAACTATGTCTATTCTTTAGACTTAACCTTTCGGTTACCTAAGGGTTTACCTAGAAGATAAACTATAAGGTTTTGTGAGTGTGTGCGTTTTTATGGACAAGTTTGATTAAGAGCCTTCTTAGATAAACTCTAAGTTCAAGACAAGTAGATTTGTATTCAGTGTACTCTTCTTAAAACAACAATTTCTTGAGCCAATTTTGGGCACCTCAAGGGTTGTGTTTTCTCCTTCTTATTTTCTTATTTCTTTTTCTATTCTTTTGAATATACTAGAGCCAATTTCGGGCACCTCTAGCATGAAGAAGAGTATTTCTTAGAGTCGGTTATAGGCACCTCTAGTCACCTTTTCAAAGATCTAAGTCTTTATCACCTAAGTTCATTAAAAGAATTCCTATAGCCAAACAAGTCCCAAAAGTGTTTTAAGTTCAAACTTATAGTAAGCTTCCAAGTTTTCTCTTTAATTATCCTAGAATTAAGCCTTCAAAACAGAACCTAACTATGGTAAGGAAAAAGATTTCTATTACCTTAAAAGAATAAACTAAAACAATACTGATGATGGGTAGTGCAAGAGTATGCACAACAATTTCAAGTAAAGTGGTAGACTTAAAAATAAAAATTTATTACTTAAAAACTCCCTTTTCATGGCAAGGTCACGGCAGTGGATTGCCTCGATAGTGGCTTTACACCCCCAAACTCAAACCAAGCAATATCCTTAATGCTTCAATTAGGGGTAAACGGTAATAAGTAACAAAATATAAAAAAACAAGCAATTATAAAAACATTATAAATATTATAAGGACTCTGAAGAGGTATCCTCCTTATTTAGTTTTTTGGATCTTGTTGCTGATTGATGTGTCCTTGGTGATGACGATGGTTGAGTCTTTGCTTGTCTTGGTGGCTGGACTCTTGTGGGTATTGTTCGTTGCATAGGAGCATTCACCTCTTCTTCCCCTTCATCTTCGGTCTCCATTATATCAGTTCCTCCATCGTTCTCTGGATCTACCTTGGCATGGTGAATTGTTGGCCCGATAGCGTCTGAGCTTTGGTGTACATAGGCATCTATCTCTTCTGATAGACTACCCATGATGATGGGGGATCTTGGGGGAGTGTTGAAGACTGCCCTTCTCTTGGAAGTTCTTCTGTTGGCAGATGCTGCTGCGGCAGAATCTGTTGCCCTAGATGTTCCAGCAGCGTGAAATTGTTGCTGAGGGCCTATGGGGAAGAATGGTTTCGGTCCTCCAAGAGCTGGGGTTGTCTCTATTTAGGGTGCAGCTGCCACGAACATGTTTGTGGGGAATTCTGGAAACTGCACCCCTTTGTCTGGAAAGTTGTGGAGCATCATTTGAGCAAGTGTGTTGTTGAAGTTTCTTTGATACTCCATGTATCTTTGTTGTCTAAGATCCATGATTTTCATCCTCTGTAGAATCTCCTGGTATGGGTCTACTGCGGTAGTGATATGGGTAGTGTCAAGCATGTCTGCCGTGTACTGGACCCCGACAACAGTGTCGGTAGTGAACTGCTGTTGCGTTACCTGGACTGGTTCTTCTTGTGTAATCTGCATGATCTTGTGGCAAAATTCTCTAGTTCATCCTTTACTTTGGGGTGTGAATTCATCTGTCTTGGCAGTGGGTACACCTTCAGCATTACAAATACCAATGATTAAAGAAGGGAAATACAAGGGACCTTTATCCTTCTTACCGCATTTATAAATTTCTCGTAAAATAATTTCTCCAATGTTTATGCTCCTTTTGTTGACGACCGATTGTATGAGCATCAATCTCCTTCGGTCCACCGTGTTGTTATGAGAGGTTGGGATGAGGCATCTCTTTATAAAATTGTTCCAAAGTTTGGTCTCGGGTTTCAAACTTTTCCTTGCTATGGATCCTTTGTGGACACCGGTCTCCCATGGGGTATTACCGTAGCAAAGGTCATCCTTTATCAGCTCATAGTCTTGAGTAGTGACATCCTCCATAAATTTGGCATGGACATCACGTATAGGGACAAGGCCATAGAAATCGTTGATTGTATCGGCATCGAGCTTGATAGGCCTGCCTCAGCAATGGACAAAGAGAGAGTCCTTGCTTGGCCCATGCACATAGAATTCTTGCACGATTGTGGCATTGGCTTATAGAGGTTGTAGGTAGAAAATCTCTCATTCTTGATATTTTATCTTGTCGAACAAGTAGTGTTCGATGCCGAAATCTTCTTCTTCTGAATGTTGGAACCCTTGTTCCTCCTATAATAGTCGAGCAATGAATAGCCTGTTGAATCGGTCTTCAACAGTTGCTGGGGCAAAGCGTTTGTAGGGGCTATGAGTAAGTGTTTTAAAGATGAGGATCTTGAAGAGTTTCTGAAAATTACAAGAAGGCTTGTGAGTAGACAGAGAATATTTTGAGAGCAAGATTAGCAAAGAAGTAAAGATAACAAGAATGCAAGAGTGAATAGTTCATGAGAGAGAGATTGCTTATATAGCCCTCAACAATGTGACCATTTTAACCACTAGCCGTTTTGTAGCCATTTAACTTTTACTACCGTTTGCATTTACTATCGCGATGGGAATCTTGGTAGATAGTTGTTATACTGTTTCTGCCCGTTAGGATTGCTGCGATTCTGACACTATTTACTGCCTCGGCAAAATTCCTACTGTGAACTATTTTTACTTTATTCTTGCTTATTATCCTAATTTTTTTTTAACAAAAACAAGAAAATTAATTAAAGACGAAAATAATTATAGAAAGTAAATCTTAACTAAACTATTCCTAATATAATAATAAAAATAAAAGAGAAAAGATTATGTTACTGGTGGAGTGTATGTAAATGCATCTCCCAATTTGATTATCTCTTGCTGGTAAGAGTTATCCTTTAAGTGTTGGCCATTGTCTTTAAGTTCATCCCTTATTATTCGGATCTTCACTGCACCCTGTTTTTCGGGACAGTATGTTGTATTGTTTGTTTCCTTCACACCTGTTTTAATTTTCCTGCAAAAAATTCTACCATAGCAAATATATAATTTTCTGCCGAGCATACTGCCCAGGCAGTAACTGTTGAAGCAAGATACCTTTGCATCTGTAGTGTGAAGGACTTTGCACTCTTCTACATCATCATACCTTTTTAGATTATGAAAGGCATTGAGTTTAACTTGTTGGTCATTGACCCTCATAGTCAACTCTTCTTTTTCTATGTCAATTAACGTTTGTCCATTGGTAAGGAAAGGTCTCCCAAGGATGATCGATGCATTCTCATTTTCTTCACAATCAAGGACAAGAAAATCAGCAGGAAATATAAATTTGTCTACTCATACCAGTATGTCCTCGATTTTTCTTTCAGGTTCACGTATGATCGATTTGAAAGTTAGAGCATCAGAGTAGTGGGTTTTTCCCTTCCAATTCCAAGCTTTTGAAAGAAGAATTTGGACATTAGATTGATGCTTGCTCCAAGGTCACATAGGGTCTTACCTTCATAGTGTTTGTAACATCCCGTTTTTGGGGTTATTAGTTTAGGCCTAGTTGGGGGAATTCGATTCGGGACGAATCGGGTTCTTCGGTTCATTAATTCCGAGAAAAATAAAATAAGGATATTTTTAATTTAGAAAAATAATAATTTGGAAGGTGGTTTGAAATATTAAAAATATGTTTCAAATTTAAAAGAAAATAATTTGGATTTATTTTTTATTTTTAATTATGCTTAATTATGCATAAATGACCAATTTATAATTTTTGGAAAAATTTAGAGGACCGATTTGGTGATTTTCGAAAATATGATGTTTTTAGTGACTAAATTGAAAAGCAAGCTAAACTTAGAATCCTTAGAGGTCCATAAACCCATTTTTAATTTTTAATGATGATTTATTCACCAAAATATATTTTTAATTACTTTAATTGGATTTTTAATCATTTTCTCTCAAAACCACTTTTTCCTCATTTTTTTCTCATCTTTTTCTCTCATTTTCTCTCCACTTTCTCTTCATCTTTTCTCTTCAATTCCTTGCTGATTTTTGCATCTTTTTCAACAAAGATTACATCATTTGCATCATCTTTCCATTCTTTACAAAACCTAAGCATCAATTTCATCAAATCTACATCAAATTGCAAGGAATCAAGAAGGGGAAAATCTCATATTTTTGGTGAATAGATCTTGAAGGTAATTTTCTGGATTTTTATTCTTTTATAAGTTTCTTTATTGAAATTCCTAAGTATTAGCTTGCTAATCTTTGAATAAAAACTTGATTCTATGTTTTAATGTTAGATCTAGTGATTTTGTGATATTTTTGTGAAATCTTTTTGGATCTCATTTAATGCTGGAAATTAGATGAATTCAATCATGTTTTTATGTTGATTTAATGATTAATTGAGTCTTGATTTGATAGCACATTAATTTAATCCCGGAATAATGCAATCGGTGTAGTTTTAAGGTGTTTTTCGGTTGTTTTATGGGTTGTTTTAGATGCTTAAATGTTTCTGGAGATATAAGGATGGTTTGGATGTGTTTTTGGATCATAATTGAGGTGGATTAGATGTTAGATTCGTTAGGTTTTGGGCTGGTGTTGTTTGGATGCGTTTCGGCTTAGTTTTCGGTCTTTTCGGCTAAGTTTTTGGTAGTTTAGTGGTGATCGGATATGGTTGTTGGTTTGAGCATGTTATGATGTGAGAATGCTCTGTTTTTAATGTTGTAGAAGAGGTACAAGAAGAAGCTTGAGTGCTGGTGCGTTGGTGCGATCATCGGATAACGGCGAAAGCTCGTTTCGCTTGTCGGTGAGTGATTTCGGATTTAAAGCGAACCGCGTTTGGTACATTCTGTTTTTGGGGACTATGGAAGAGTGTGAAAACCTTCCATAGTTCAAGAGTAAGTAAAGTATTTATTTTGATAAACCGGTATGAGTTTCGGCTACATTTTACAAAGGTATTTTGTTGGTAATGCAATGAGATTTATGGAAATGCATGAGCATGTTTTGAAATGGTGCATATATGAGAATTACTTGCTGAAATGCATAGCTTATTTAACATCCATGATTATGAAAAATTATGAGAAATGATTTGGGATACAATATGCTTATTTGCCTTATATATAATGGTGCCTTTGGGCATGGCTTTTGGTTCATTTGTTGAACATATTATGCATGCATTATGAGCAGCAAGTTATCATGCACATTTGATTATGATATTGGCTTAGTGACACTAACATTAGATTCGAATACGAATGACATGTCATTAGGATTGTCTTAAGTGCACTATAATCAAAACTGAAAATACAGAATATTGCCTACACGTAACAAGGGTGACTTTGTGTCCAACCGTGCGTGGTAGAGACGCCTACACGTAACAAGGGTGACTATGTGTCCGATCGTGCGTGGTAGTGCTAATGGTGACTTCGTGTCATGTCAATGGTGACTTCGTGTCATGTCAATGGTGACTTCGTGTCATGACGAGACAAATGTCTCATGGATCCGTGTATTCGGTGAACTCAAGGTTCACATTAAGTGTTCACTAGAAAGCCAATATACATACATGAATTTGAGAAGAAGATTGAGCATCATTTATAAATTGTTTTGATAAGGATATGTGAACTCAAGGATGCATTTGGTTAAAAGAACATGAGCATGAGATGTTAGCATGCATGATTTAACAAAGTATTGCAAATTATGGTTTTATCATGGTTTTAAATTGATGCATTGATGGTTTGTGTAGAGCTTCCTCACTAAGCATGTTTGCTTAAGCTCTTTTTTCATCCATGCAGAGAAATAAAGGGACTTGGAGCTTCGTTCGAGGCAAGGAGACCAAGGGGAAAGATCACTTTGAATTTGGTATGTTTTTGGCCAATAAATTGGGCAAGGCAATGTGTAACACAACCTATGAGAGGAGTGTGTTCTTAGGCTTTGAATCATATTGTAATAAGACCATTAATGTTTGATTGCTATTGTTGAACTTTGGAAATTGTTTGAATTGTTGAAGTATGTACTATCATGATTGCTATGTTATTAATCTCTTCTTAGGGAGCATGCCTATAGCTTGAATGATGTCCATGACGTAGTTAATTATGTTCCATATGTTGTTAATCATGTTTAGAATTGAAAGTTGCTGGAAATTATATTTTAGTCCCGGATATCTTCCTTTGTTCGATTAAGGTACTTACAGATGTTATATTGAGCTGAAATTTTGCATGCATGATTAAAGTTGATTTAATTTCAATATGGTTAACCTACTTCGGATGAGATCTTTGTATTTTGGAATATTTACATTTTGGTCCCTAAAATAGAGAAACATGCAATTGATGATGTTAGAATAATCCGTTTGAGTTGAAACTTGCTATGTAGTAAACTTGGGTGTCTAATTGGACTTTGATGGAAAGAATTTCTACTTTGCTAATCGTATTTAAAAGTTTTACGTTTTAGTCCTTAATCCATGTTAGTGTTTAATCGGATGGTTGTTTTTAATTAATATGTTACCGATAGTGCTTCGTATGAGACCATGACATGTAGGAGTAAGAATATGCATCTAGCTAAGATAAAATAAAAAAAATATAACAATTTTTGTGTTGTTTATCGGATCGGACCCTCACGGGTTTGGTTCGATATTCTCCGTGTAACCCGTTAGTACCGGTTTCGTTTGGGCCGGGCTAAGGGGGTTACATTTGGTGGTATCAGAGCCAGGTTGAATAAAATGTGTAGTTGGTTTGAAAAGTGTGTTATAAGGTTTGTAAAATATGTTGTTGATTTGTAAAGTGTGTAGTTGGTTGGTTAAAGCATGTATAGAATTGCTAAGTTATGTGCTTAAATGTGCGATTGATCATGATATGTGTGATTGAACATGATATGTTATTGGAGTGTGAAAATCTATTCTTGATGATTGTACTTTGAGTAATGATGGTTAAACTGGGGTTATTGGTTACACATTGCCAATGCCAACATGTTTTCAGATGCTCTCAGATTTCCCTTGGTTCTTGCCCGAATGTAAGTTTGTTTTATTTGAACATTATGTTTTAAACTGCATGTTTAAAGTTTTTGAATATGTTTCTGAGACGTAAGTCACTAGATACTGTTGGTATGAACTTTGATGGTCAAGATTGAAGATGAAACGACTGTTAGGGAAGAGTAAATTCTTCCTCCTCTGTAAGTGTGCCTTCGGTTAGGCTGGAAGGTTAGTTTATGGTGTTGTACCATTCTTTCGAGTGTGTTTTAGTCTGCTGAAGCTGGTACGGATGTTGCTAATCTGACTTGGGAGTTGTCAATAAGATGGTAGTTGAGGTTGTTGGAATTGAGGATGTTATTTGTGAGTGTGAACAATAATCATGTTTAGATTAAGAGCACATATATGTATATATTTATAGATAATGTAGGACATGCATGCATTCTTGAGCATGACATTAGAAATTGCATTTACATGCATATGTACTTGCATAGGCATTTATGAGGGCATACAGGAAATCATGCATACATTTGTTCACACTTGCGAGTAGCTCCTTGAGGGTGTAAGTGGAGTGTGGTTAGTTCTTTTAAGATGAAGGTATGGAAAAAAAAAGGTTGAAAGAATTTTCTTGTGGTGTTAAGCTGAATGTGTAGTGGGCAAACTACCCTTTCGGTTAGGGAATGGTCTTGGATGAACAATGAGTGGTTGGTCTCAGAGTTGTGAATGTTTGAAACCAAGGTAAATACCCTGAGTTATGGTTAGTTTGAGTTGGTCATTACTAAAGGAAGTGCTGAGTTTTATGGATTCTTTCTAGTTAAGATCTGGAGGTTGTAACAAGGTTGCAACATGTTTTGTAAAGTAAGACGGGTTGGTGTTTTTCTGAGTGATATGAAATTATTTTGTGGAAATTACATGGAGTTCTTTGTAGTGTGGTTATTGTGTAGTTAGATCGGAGGTTGTGACCAATCTGGTATGATCAGGGTGGAAGTAAAATATGAGATATATATTGGTATAAGAGTTGTGAAATTGGGGGTTTGAATCATAGATTGTTGTGACCTTTAGAGGTTTGGTTGTACTATAAAGGAGGAAAGTGTACACGTTGTGTTTACAGGATGTTAAGTTGGATATACTTCGGGTAAAGTTAGTTTTTGATGATGTCTGAAGTGGTGTAATGTGGATCGCTGGACAATTTATGGTTTGTATCCATTGTTCAGTCTTATGGGTTTGCTTTTATCGAAAAGTGTTTTGAGGTTTTGTGTTTGGTGGGTTCGTGCTTGTGGATGTTTCATCATTATGGTTACCGCTTTGGCAAGGTATAAAATAAGAGATGTTGAAGCTAGTGGAAGGAATGGTTCTACAAGTTTGGATTTTGTTGTGGTATAGTTAATGTAGGAGTTGGTTTGTCGATGAGTTGATAATGAAAAAAAGTTTTGGGTTAAGTGTCAAGGCACTTAATGATGTGTAGATTTTAAAGTTTGAACCATGGTGTTGAGTTGGTTGTGGTGGCTAAACCTTAAGTTGGAAATATTGTTGTTGTGATGAGTATAATGTTGAGGTTGACACAAAGTTGGTAAGTTTCTTGTATGATATGTTTTGTAGAATGTTAGCAACCGGGGATGACTTGGCTTATATGAGGATGCTTGCAATGAGAGTTTGTTATGTGGGATAAGCCTGGGTTGTTGAGTTACAAGGGAAGATGTTCGGTTAACCTATAGGGAGACCTAGTTATATGGTGGATCTATGAGCGAAATTCAACCTTGGTAAAGTTGATCGGGGACAAGTCGTGGCAAAGTGTTTGTTGAGGGTCTAGTGAAGGATATGTTCTTGGCAAGGTTTAGTTTTGTATTGAGAATCTTTTTGTGTTATGTTAACCGTATGGTTGCTACGGAAAGTGTCGAGATGGAATGGTATCTTGAGCAGGGCTTATGGTAATCTTATTCCATGGGTTTGGTGGTGAATGTTATGGTAGGAGTTGGGGGAAAACATGTGTATTTGACTAAGCTGGTTTGGATTATGTTGAAATCATATGTAAATGTTTGTCATGCTGATAAGCTAGGTGAGTATCAATTTTCTTTGGGTTATTAGTAGTAAGGGTGCCCAGGGTTGAAGTTGGGAAGAATCATCATAAGTTTGGTAGTAAGTTCTATCGATTGTATGAAGTTTTCTTATGAGTTTTGTAGGATCAATCGTTTATTGGAGTATGGTTTTTCTTGGGTTCCTAAGTCCCATTGTAGGGGATGTATGAGTGGTGTATCTATAACATGATAAGATTTGAAAGTTTTTAGGACCGACATAGGTTGTTGTTTGGATGTTGGGTTTTATCATTCATAGGTAAATGGATGATATGTTGTGACGTTGTGATATGGTTAATATGACTCATAATAAAGTTGTTGTTGGTGGTGGTGTTGCTTAAGACACTGCTGGCAGTTTTGTACAAGTTAGTCTGAAGTTTGTTGTGTGGAGTGGAGGTTGGTGAAAGGCTTAGTTGGTTACCTGGTATGTGGGAGGATATCGAAAGTAAGGTTAGTTCGATGGTGATGGTATGGAAATCGTTGCGGTTATCAAGAGTTGGTTATCAACCTTATGGGTTTTTCTTTTGAGTTATGTTTTCTATAGAGGTTGAGATGGTATGATGGTTTGTGTATTGTTGCTTAGGTGTGAGGAAGAAATTGGTTGGTTGTCCAAAGAGGGTAAGTGTGGGTTGTCTGTTGTATATCATCCGGGGAAAGCCAATATAGTGGCCGATGCTTTGAGCCGTAAGGCGGTGGTTGAGTTGAGAGCAATGTTTGCTAAGTTGAGTATTTCTAAGGAGGGTGGTTTAGTGGCGGAGTTGTAAGTAAAGCCTATCTTGGTTGAGAAGATAAGGTGAAACAGTTAGAGGATGAGACGGTGGTACCTTTTGTGAAGGATATTGCTGAAAGTAGACCGACCGAGTATCGTTTTGATGTGGATGAGATGCTGTAGTTTGGGGGTCAGATTATGGTGCCAGATGATGTTGAGTTGAGGTAAGCTATTTTTAGCAGAAGCACATACTAGTCCGTTTGCTATGCACCCGGGTAGAGTGAAGATGTATAGTGATCTTGAGGGTGTGTAGTTTTGGGTTGGTTTAAAGAGAGATGTGACGGAGTTTGTTTCTCGTTGTATGGTGTGTCAGCGGGTGGAAGCTGAACATTAGTTCCCTGCAAGTTTGTTGCAACCGGTTCAGGTTTCGGAGTAGAAATGGGAGAGAGTTACCATGGATATTGTGATGGGGTTACCTTTAACACCGTCCAAAAAGGATTCTATATGGGTGATTGTTAATAGGTTTACGAAGTGTGCACATTTTCTTGCCGTGCATACAATGTGATCTATGGATAAGTTGGCAGATTTGTATGTTTCTGAGGTGGTGAGATTGCATGGTGTGCCTAAGTCGATCATATCGGATAGGGATCCGCGGTTTACATCCAAGTTTTGAAGGAGTTTGCAGACAGCTTTGGGTACGAGGCTTAGCTTTAGTACGGCTTATCATCCACAGACGGATGGACAGTCTAAGCGTGTTATTTAGACTTTGGAGGATATGTTGAGGTGTTTTATCATCGAGTTTCAAGGTTCTTGGGAGAAGCAATTGCCGTTGGTAGAGTTTGCTTACAATAATAGTTTTCAGACGAGTATACGGATGGCACCGTTTGAGGCTTTATACGGGCATAGGTGTTGTATACCTTTGTGTTGGAAAGAAGTTGGGCAAAAGTATGTTTCTTTGCCTCAAGTTTTAAAGATGCGGATGGGAAGGTTAAGTTGATATGTACTAAACTTAAGGAAGCTTCGGATAGGCAGAAGTCCTATGCCGATTTAAAGCGTAGGGAGATAGAGTATGATGTTGGGGATAAAGTGTTTCTTAGGGTTTCTCCGTGAAAGAAGGTGATGAGGTTTGGACGTAAGAGTAAGTTGGGTCATCATTTTATTGGGCCATATGAGGTGTTAGAGCCAATTGGTTGTTATCGGTTGGGGTTGTTGGTGGAGTTGAGTAAGATGCATTATGTGTTTCCATGTATTGATGCTTCGTAAGTATCGTTCAGATCCTTTTCATGTTGTTCTAGTTGAGGAATCTGAGTTAAGAGCGGATGCGAGTTATGAGGAAGAACCGGTGAGGATTTTGGATGTGGATACAAAAGTTCTTCGAGGAAGAACCATAGGTTTGGATAAAGTACTTTGGAAGCACTGAGGGGGCGAAGAGGTAACTCGGGAGACATGGAAAAGTATGGAGGAGCAGTTTCCTCACTTGTTTACTTGAGGTAAATTTCGAGGACGAAATTTTCTTAAGAGGGGGAGAGTTGTAACATCCCGTTTTTGGGGTTATTAGTTTAGGCTTAGTTAGGGGAATTCGATTCGGGACGAATCGGATTCTCCGGTTCATTAATTCCGGGAAAAATAAAATAAGGATATTTTTAATTAAGAAAAATAATAATTTGGAAGGTGGTTTGAAATATTAAAAATATGTTTCAAATTTAAAAGAAAATAATTTGGATTTATTTTTGATTTTTAATTATGCTTAATTATGCATAAATGACCAATTTGTAATTTTTGGAAAAATTTGGAGGACCGATTTGGTGATTTTCGAAAATATGATGTTTTTAGTGACTAAATTGAAAAGCAAGCTAAAATTAGAATCCTTAGAGGTCCATAAACCCATTTTTAATTTTTAATGATGATTTATTCACCAAAATATATTTTTAATTACTTTAATTGGATTTTTAATCATTTTCTCTCAAAACCACTTTTTCCTCATTTTTCTCTCATCTTTTTCTCTCATTTTCTCTCCACTTTCTCTTCATCTTTTCTCTTTAATTCCTTGCTGATTTTTGCATCTTTTTTAACAAAGATTACATCATTTGCATCATCTTTCCATTCTTTACAAAACCTAAGCATCAATTTCATCAAATCTACATCAAATTGCAAGGAATCAAGAAGGGGAAAATCTCATATTTTTGGTGAATAGATCTTGAAGGTAATTTTCTGGATTTTTATTCTTTTCTAAGTTTCTTTATTGAAATTCCCAAGTATTAGCTTGCTAATCTTTGAATAAAAACTTGATTCTATGTTTTAATGTTAGATCTAGTGATTTTGTGATGTTTTTGTGAAATCTTTTTGGATCTTATTTAATGCTGGAAATTAGATGAATTCAATCATGTTTTTATGTTGATTTAATGATTAATTGAGTCTTGATTTGATAGCACATTAATTTAATCCCGGAATAATACAATCGGTGTAGTTTTAAGGTGCTTTTCGGTTGTTTTATGGGCTGTTTTAGATGCTTAAATATTGCTGGAGATATATGGATGGTTTGGATGTTTTTTTGGATCATAATTGAGGTGGATTAGATGTTAGATTCGTTAGGTTTTGGGCTGGTGTTGTTTGGATGCGTTTCGGCTTAGTTTTCGGTCTTTTCGGCTAAGTTTTTGGTAGTTTAATGGTGATCAGATATGGCTGTTGGTTTGAGCATGTTATGATGTGAGAATACTCTGTTTTTAATGTTGTAGAAGAGGTACAAGAAGAAGCTTGAGTACTGGTGCGTTGGTGCGATCATCGGATAACGGCGAAAGCTCGTTTCGCTTGTCGGTGAGTGATTTCGGATTTAAAGCGAACCGCGTTTGGTACGTTCTATTTTTGGGGACTATGGAAGAGTGTGAAAACCTTTCATAGTTCAAGAGTAAGTAAAGTATTTATTTTGATAAACCGGTATGAGTTTCGGCTACATTTTAAAAAGGTATTTTGTTGGTAATGCAATGAGATTTATGGAAATGCATGAGCATGTTTTGAAAAGGTGCATACATGAGAATTACTTGCTGAAATGCATAGCTTATTTAACATCCATGATTATGAAAAATTATGAGAAATGATTTGGGATACAATATGGTTATTTGCCTTATATATAATGGTGCCTTTGGGCATGGCTTTCGGTTCATTTGTTGAACATATTATGCATGCATTATGAGCAACAAGTTATCATGCATATTTGATTATGATATTGGCTTAGTGACACTAACTTTAGATTCGAATACGAATGACATGTCATTAGGATTGTCTTAAGTGCACTATAATCAAAACTGAAAATACAGAATATTGCCTACATGTAACAAGGGTGACTTTGTGTCATGTCAATGGTGACTTCGTGTCATGTCAATGGTGACTTCGTGTCATGACGAGACAAATGTCTCATAGATCCGTATATTCGGTAAACTCAAGGTTCACATTAAGTGTTCACTAGAAAGCCAATATACATACATGAATTTGAGAAGAAGATTGAGCATCATTTATAAATTGTTTTGATAAGGATATGTGAACTCAAGGATGCATTTGGTTAAAAGAACATGAGCATGAGATGTTAGCATGCATGATTTAACAAAGTATTGCAAATTATGGTTTTATCATGGTTTTAAATTGATGCATTGATGGTTTGTGTAGAGCTTCCTCACTAAGCATGTTTGCTTAAGCTCTCTTTTCATCCATGCAGAGAAATAAAGGCACTTGGAGTTTCGTTCGAGGCAAGGAGACCAAGGGGAAAGATCACTTTGAATTTGGTATGTTTTTGGCCAATAAATTGGGCAAGGCAATGTGTAACACAACCTATAAGAGGAGTGTGTTCTTAGGCTTTGAATCATGTTGTAATAAGACCATTAATGTTTGATTGCTATTGTTGAACTTTGGAAATTGTTTGAATTGTTGAAGCATGTACTATCATGATTGCTATGTTATTAATCTCTTCTTAGGGAGCATGCCTATAGCTTGAATGATGTCCATGACGTAGTTAATTATGTGCCATATGTTGTTAATCATGTTTAGAATTGAAAGTTGCTGGAAATTATATTTTAGTCCCGGATATCTTCCTTTGTTCGATTAAGGTACTTACAGATGTTATATTGAGCTGAAATTTTGCATGCATGATTAAAGTTGATTTAATTTCAAGATGGTTAACCTACTTCGGATGAAGTCCTTGTATTTTGGAATATTTACATTTTGGTCCCTAAAATAGAGAAATATGCAATTGATGATGTTAGAATAATCCGTTTGAGTTGAAACTTGTTGTGTAGTAAACTTGGGTGTCTAATTGGACTTTTATGGAAAGAATTTCTACTTTGCTAATCGTATTTAAAAGTTTTACGTTTTAGTCCTTAATCCATGTTAGTGTTTAATCGGATGGTTGTTTTTAATTAATGTGTTACCGATAGTGCTTCGTATGAGACCATGACATGTAGGAGTAAGAATATGCATCTAGATAAGATAAAATAAAAAAATATAACAGTTTTAGTGTTGTTTATCGGATCGGACCCTCACGGGTTTGGTTCGATATTCCCCGTGTAACTCGTTAGTACCGGTTTCGTCTGGGCCGGGCTAAGGGGGTTACAGTGTTTACCAATTGCACAAGGTATTGTAAAGCATCCAAGATCCTATAATTTTGGTGGCATGCGGTTGTGTAGCATTGCCATGCATCCTTCTGTAGCAGTCACTTTTCAAACTCACATAGCCTCTTTCTCTTAGACATAATGTTTTTCAATAATTTAGCATAATTAGACATTTTTTCAATTGAATGTAGAAAAGGTAAGTTAATGTGGACTTGCTTTAAGATATTAAGAAATTTCTTAAATTGATGGTCTTGTTTTTGCTTTTTCAACCTTTGTGGGAAAGGTGGTGGTGGTCTCATCTTTTCCAGGGTTTCTTTAGTTTGGAATTTAATACCTGGACCCATTGTGTCTGTCTCTATCTCAGCAGCGTGTTCAGGTATTGCTGAGTGGTATTGCTGAGTTCTATGCTAGGGAAGTGTTTTCAGTTTGTTTAGCATCCAAGTCCTCTTTTTCTGGTTCTTTTGGCGGGACTTTATCTACTGAGCTTTCTAGCTTTTCTTTCAGCTGTAGACCACTTCTGGTAGTGATTTCTTTGCACTGTTCATGGCATATTGCCTTAGCAAATTCAGTATTGCTAGGTAATCCTCCTTGTGGTCTAGTATTGATGTTTTGGGTAGTTTACCTAACCTGGGTTTCTAGTGCCTTGATAGCAGCCTCTTGGTTTTGTAACCTTATCTCAGTTCTATTGATGAATGCATCTATTCTTTTGATGAAGTTATTGTTCTCTGATATGTATGAATCAGTTTTCATCATGAATGATTTTAGAGAATTTTCCAGAGAACTTACAGGCTGTTGATGATGCTTTTGCTGCTGCGGCAGAGGTTGTTGAACTTGCTGCTGCGACAGATATTGTATTTGTTGCTAGAATCCTGGTGGTTGAGTAGTTGGATTCAAGGCATTGTTTGGATTGCTCCATGAAAAGTTTGGAGGCCTCTTCCATGAGGGGTTGTATGTGTTGGACATCATATTGTTTCTATTGTAATTTCAAACATAAATGCTGGCCTCTTGATTCTGCATACACTCAGAAGAATTGTGGTTATATCCATATAAATGTTAGACTAGGCCCAAAGACCAATCATATGATGATTATATGGATACTTTTATTTACCAGTTTTATTGAATAAAGGCATTGCCATTGTTGTTTTCAGATATATACGTCAATGTATAACATAATCGAGAAACAATAAGGTCCACATAATAATATATGTATTATTATTAAAAGATCTTTAGTCAAGTACTATTATGGGTATGAACAATAATAATACGCTTAAGACTAACATGTGATTAATTGATGACATAGAGATTTCAGAATTAATACATGAATATATTAGTAGAGAATAATATATTGGATTGACCCACTATGAGCATATATCTTGGATTATTATGTGATGGTCATGATATTGCTCATAGTGACAACTATATGTATGATCCTTAGACTTGAGATTATTACTATCTCAATATATGTTATTTTATACCTTAATGCATTTAAACGTGTCTCGTAATTAGTTACACTATAAAAACTGACATTGGATATATTACAATGTATGTAGTGAGATATGAATGATCAAGATAGGATTTATCCATCCTACATAATAGGAAAATATATCAAAGATCACTTGATTGAGTGAGACTAGAAATACATGACAATGCTTGAATACATTGATATGAGATATCATAAATTATTCATTAAAAGTAGTCCACTCTAGATATCAAGAAACATTAAAATAGGCTATACAATCGTGACTATTCCAAGACTTGTGCCTATTAATGATATTAAAGGACAAAAGGATATAATACATTAAAAAAGTTGTTCACGAACATGATACATCGAATCATGATCTCTTGTAACTTAGATGACAATAATATATTGCTAGATGTCACTTATTGTTTTTAATATTAGAATTGTTTTAATATTATTACTAACGTTATAATGAGCCTATAGGGTTACACCCAATGGTTGAAATAGAGCAAAAATATATAAGTAGATTATATTTAATCCCGAATTTTAAATAAAGGATATAATTAAAGTAATTATATCCCTTTTAAAGTCGAATTAAATATAGATTCTGAAATTTAAGGAAATAATTAAAGTAATTATTTCCTATAAACCAATTCAGAATCAAACTCTTATACCTAGGGTTACATCTATATAAAGGATCAATTGGTCTAACAGCCATAACACAGAATTTTGAATTCCCAAATCCTAGAATCATGAAAATCTATTTTTCAAGATTTTGCTCTCTCAACCGGGTGAACTGAGTAGAGTCTGAGACGATATTCGTGAAGGATAAAGATTTGAATTGTCGAATGATCGTGATTGTAGCGAATCTTATTATTGTTTTTGCTACTTATCAAGGAACCCAATGTAAGTCATCGCTTCTTTTCCTCCCAATTTTAGATTAAACGTACATGGATCACTAGAAAGATCGTCGTAATTTTGTTCCACTGCGGAGTGTTTCATTTACTAAGGCATCTAACATCATCCTTGTCGGAGCAATGGTGGCATTGTAGAACAAGGTTACTTGTGTCCATAGTAGAAATCCATGCAATGGGCACTTGTGCAATAACTCTCTGTAGCACTCCCATGCCTCGTACATAGGTTCGTCATCAGCCTTTCAAAAAGAAGTAATCTTATTATGAATTCTATCATATAAATTTGTAGGATTAATTCTCGTAATGAAATCTCGGCATAGTTCACTCTAAGATCCTATTGATCCTACTGGAATGCTATTTATCTAGGTTTTTTCCCTATCCCTTAGTGAATAGGGGAACAACTTCAATCTTAAGATATCCTCATAGACTCCTTGAATTTTGAAAGAATTGCAAACTTCCATGAATAACTTAAGATGTGTTAACACGAATTTTTCGTGGTTTAAATAATAATAAATAATTAATAACAAAATATAAATAATAAAATATTTAAAAGTATATAAAAATATATATATATAAAAAATCAAAAAAAACGAAAAATCTGAAGAAACGAAAATCATGGGGGTTGTTAGGATCAGATATGGAAGAGAGTGATGAGAGTTTTAAGGGATTTGGAGTTTGAATCAGAGTAGGATTGCTGAATCGAATCCCTTTAAATAGGGATTCGATCGGTAGTGAAAAGGGGCTAGAAAATCATTGGAGATCAGAAGCTTGAATCGGAGCTAGGAATTGGAGATTTCAATCGGCAAATGAGGAGTTTTTTTTTGCAATCGAAATTCTTGGAAGGTAAGCCTTTGAACCAATTCTTCAGGTTCTTTCTCTATTTTGATGCTTAAATTTTGGTTTAGGGGTTCGGCCGGTGGAATTGATGTTTAGGGTAGGTTTCGATCGGTGTTTTTAGGACTCTAGAGGTGTTTTCCGGCGATTTTTAGGGTGTTTTAGGGTTTTAGACGTCCTCGCCGGTGTCCGAAATGGCCACCGGCGTCTTTTGGGCGACGGCCGGCGTGATTCGCGGTGGTCAGCGAACACGCCAGAGCGGTACTGGACGGTGGCGGGGTGGATCGAACGGCGGTGCAGGCGGCGGAGTTTAACTGTGTTCATGTTTGTCTAGAACATGCAGAACATTTAAAATGTTCTTATCATTTTAGCCTATTTGATCCATTTAGGCTTAGATTTCTGGGGAATTAGTGTTACAGAGGATGCTGAGTCGAGCCGAGTTGGTCTCGGTCCAAATGGCCGAGCCAACTCGGCATGAAGGGGTTTTGGTGCGTGTTGAAACGGTGTTGTTTAGGGTACTTAGGACGTGGGTCGGATCTGGGTTCAACTCGGATCCGCGTGTTTCTATCTGGATAAGGGTTATTCACATCCTAGGTCCCCCTAGGTTTAAGTGTCTCTCAATTTAGTCCCTAGAATCCTCATTTAGGTCCCTAGAGCCCTAGATTTTATCCAATTAGGTCCCTAAACCCCTAATTAAAACCCCAGAATTTAAATTAATTAATTTTAGACTTAATTAGGATAAAAAATTAATTTTAAAACTTAAAATTTATTAATTAAGTTCTAAATTAGAATTTAATTTAATTTTTAAGATACTTTAAAATTAATTTAACCTAGTTAGATCTAATTTAGGATTAATTTAACCCCTAAAACTTAGAAATTAGACTTTAATTAGGTTTAATTTAATTCTTAAAATT
This sequence comes from Abelmoschus esculentus, assembly GCA_035048815.1. NCBI lineage: Eukaryota > Viridiplantae > Streptophyta > Magnoliopsida > Malvales > Malvaceae > Abelmoschus > Abelmoschus esculentus. The sequence goes on from JAUCBN010000010.1 coordinate 7,058,190, forward strand.
TTGGAAATAATTTTAATTAATTATTTTAATTTTAATTAATTTCTAAAAATAAGTTTTAAAATTAACTTAATTAAGTCTAGTCGAGCCTTTAAAACCTTAAAACATTCACCAAATTTGACATTAATTAGGATTATTTAATTCTTAGATTTAGAAAATAATTTTAATTAATTATTTTAATTAATTTTAATTAATTTCTAAAAGAAAAGATTGAAAACTAATTAGGTCTAATTAGCCCAAATTTCACTAATTAAACTTTAATCAAGTTAAATTAAATTCTTAAAATTTAGAAATTATTTTAATTAAATCCCTTAATTAATTTTAATTTTCTAAGATAATATTTAAAAAATAAACCTAATTGAATTTAATCCAACCCTTAGAACTTAAAATTCACCAAGTTAGGTTTAAATTAGGTTTTAATTAAAATTTGAAGTTAGGAAAATTTAATTAATTAATTTAATTAAAAATCCTAAGCTTTAAAATTAATTTTACACTTAACTAAGTCTAATTCATCTTTTGAGGTTTGAATTCTTGTCCCTTTTGATCTTTACTAATGCAAGTCCCTTTGTACCCCTTCATAATGATAATTTTGATGTAACTTGTACTCCCATGATTCAAATAAAAAAATATCAAGTTCCTTTTATCTTGTTTGTTTATTTTTTTTATGTTCTTGTATGGCATATTTTAGGAAGGTCACCTAATAAACATTTAAGATTAATTTAGAGCCCTCTAGGACTAGTCACTTAAATTAATTAATTAATTAAATAGGGAGATAATTAGTAACTAGTAGTATTTGAATCTTATGTCTCGGATACACTAAAGAGGCTGATGTTTTGACGTACCATGATGTTGGCCTAGAGAGTGTACCTTGGCATCGAATTCATGTGCTATTTAAACCTAGAATTTTAATAAAATAACTTAGGCCTAGTATTAAATAAAATTGATAGGTAAGCAACTAGAGACATTAGTAACTTAGGTTTAAAACACTTAATTAATGGAGCCTTTGTAGGATTAGAACTTAAAATGAACAAGATAAAAAACGGTCATGCATTTTTACTTTAACCTTTTGAGGTGGAAGTTACATTCCTTTGAATTTGGGTGAGCTTTCCTATCTAGAGGACGTCTCGTTCAACTCAAGTTTAAAGGCGATGTAATTTCTAAATCAAAAGGATATCCCCGATTCAAATAATGTTCAGTTAACAATGGAAAATTAAATTAATATCTATCTTCAAAGTATCAATGTCACGTATTTTTTTTCAAGGTACCAATTTTTGGGCGTTTGTAAGGGTCGTCCTTACACGTAACTGACTCCCGAACCCAAATGTTTTTCTAACGAATCTCTGGTTTATTTTATGGTGTCTGGCCTACCTAAGTGGTCGGTGGCGACTCCAAATCAGTTTTTTTTAAATTAAATAGTACGTTTTTAAAATTTTGGATTTTTCAAGATTAAAATGATAAAATTCACATTTTTCAAAAATCAATGGCCAAGTTATTTTACACCTAAACTCGTGTTTTAAAAGAGGTCGCGACAAGATGTTGCCTGGCATCTTCTGTCATTGACCCACCAAATTGTCCAATAGTGTTTAACATATAGAACATGATTGTTTTAGCTCAAAGTGGGTTGCTTCTATTTCTGGTGTAATCACTCTAGGGTTCAGTCCATTTAAATCTTCCTCTAGAAAGTCTCTAACAGTTAACTGTTGCGGCAGTGGTGGTTGTGGAAGTCCTCCACTGTCGGCAGGTAAGTTCTGATTTCCTTGATTTACTGCCATGGCTCCTTGGATTTGTCTCCTCAACCATTGATAAGTACGTTCGATTTCTGGAGGATCTAACACGTACAAAAGATTGGTAGGGTTGGCCCTGGTCATACACAAAAAATAAACCAAAGTAAAATAAAAAGAAAAAGAAAATAAGCAAGAAAATAAAGAAAATAAAATTTAGTTGTCAATCTCCGGCAACGACGCCTAAAACTTGATTCGTATTAGATATGCGCAATTTTAGTGCAAGTGAACACGTCGCCAAGTAATAAAGTGATGAGTATCATCGCATATCGTCTCCACAGGGATTGGTATACTTAATATGCTTCTTTTAGTCTTCTTGCTCTGTAAAAGAAATCAAGTAAAGACACAATTAATTGGATGGTGATTCTGAATAATAATAACTAAATAAAGATAGAAAAATAAGATAAAGAAGGTGACCATGATCTAGTTATGATGTATAGTGGAATTAATCAACTTGTTCTTATCCAATACAATTGTACAACACTACCTCGGTAGGACTGCAGATTACAGCTTCAATAGTGGTGTCACTCGTCTGCCACAACAATCTCTTGCTCTTGGGCAGACTTTACCAAAGTTTGGCAAAGTATCCTTTAATGATTCCGCTTATTTCTAAGTCGAAATACTGTTGATGATGAGTCCTTGATGATATTTCTCGACGTGAATCAATTATGATCACCAACCAGTCCCACACTTCTCTTAGCAGCTGAAACTCTTAACCTATCTTTAGGACGAGTTATTGTTTCCCGATTGAAACACTATACTTATCCCTTTCGTGAATCTAACTCTCTCGATATTAGATAAATGGATTACTCATAAACTTATCTCTCAAGCTTGAATGCAAGAACAAGGAATGCCAAATAATAAAAAAAAAACTTTGATATTTTATTGCATTAAAAACAAGAAACAAAGTTGACTTCCTCACACTAATACTTTACAACCTTCACCTAAGCCTGAACAAAATTAAAACATAATGTAGAAAAGAAAAATTAAATCTAATTCTATATTCTAAGCTATGAATCTAATTGTCTCTTACCCTTGGACGGCTATGCCTTATATAGGCTTGGCTTAGGGCAAACCATTCCTAAGTAGAATACAACTTGGAGTAGGGAACAAGTCATGTACATAGGTCAAATATTTCCAAGTTTATTTCTTCTAGAAGGCTTTCCGGTGTGGCCTTGTCTTTGGGCTTTCCTTGTACTATCCAGCTTCGATCATTGAGCTTCTTGTCTAGCAACGTTCTCCTTATTTTGTTAGAGTATGCCCAAAGACCAATCATATGATGATTGTATGGATACTTTTATTTACCAATTTTATTGAATAAAGGTATTGTCATTATTGTTTTCAGATATGTGTGTCACATAAACTGAGAAACAATAAGGTCCATATAATAATATATGTATTATTATTAAAATATCCTTAGTCAAGTATTATTATGAGTATGGACAATAATAATACGCTTAAGATTAATATGTGATTAATGATGACAATGAGTTGTCATTGACATAGAGATGTTAGAATTAATACATGAATATATTAGTAGAGAATAATATATTGGATTGACCCACTATGAGCATATATCTTGGATTATTATGTGACGGTCACGATATTGCTCATAGTGACAACTATATGTATGATCCTTAGACTTGAGATTATTATTATCCCAATATATGTTGTTTTATGTTTTGATGCAGTTAAACGTGTCTCGTAATTAGTTACACTATAAAAACTGACATTGGACATATTACAATGTATGTAGTGAGATATGAATGATCAAGATAGGATTTATCCTTCCTACATAATAGGAAAATGTATCAAAGGCCACTTGATTGAGTGAGACTAGAAATGCATGGCCTTGCTTGAATACGTTGATATGAGATATCACAAATTATTCATTAAAAGTAGTTCACTCTAGACATCAAGAAACATTAAAATAGGCTATACAAGTGTGACTATTCCAAGACTTGTGCCTATTAAAGATATAAAAGGACAAAAGGATATAATACATTAAAAGAGTTAGTCACGGACATGATACATCGAATCATGATCTCTTGTAACATAGATCACAATGATATATTGCTAGATGTCACTCACTGTTTGTAATATTAGAATTGTTCTAATATTATAATTAACGTTATAATGAGCCTACAGGGTCACACCCAATGGTTGAAAATGAGCAAAAATATATATGTATAATTAGATTATATTTAATCTCGAATTTTAAATATATAGGATATAATTAAAGTAATTATAGACCTTTTAAAATTTGAATTAAATATAGATTCCGAAATTTAAGGAAATAATAATATTAATTATTTCCTATAAACCAATTCAGAATCAAACTATTATACCTAGGGTTACACCTATATAAAAGATCTTTTGGTCTAGCAGCCAATAGAGAGAATTCCGAATTCTAAACCCTAGAATCACGAAAAATAGTTTTTGGAGATTTTCTCTCTTAACCGTGTGAACTGAGTAGAGGCCGGGACGATATTCGTGGAGGCTAAAGATTCATATTGTCGAACGATCGTGATTACCGCAAATCCAGTTTTTGTTTTTGTTGTTTATCAAGGAACCCAATGTATGTTATTGTAACTCTTCCTCTTGATTCCGGATTAAACATACATAGATCACTGGAAATACCGTTGTAATTTTGTTCCGCTGCGCCATGGCGTATGCCGACGGTCCCAACAGTGGTATTAGAGCCACTTGTACGATCCATAATCGGGTTAAATACTTGGGTGATGCGATATGTATGAGATGCATATTTTATTTTACTGTATTGCTGATATATATTGATATTGCTAGTCGATTAGGGATACGATTAATATGTTAATCTGTTAATTACAGTCACCATGTTGCTACAAGGATTTTACGATAATCACATGTCAATCGTTGACATAGTGATCGGTGAAAGTGCGATTGCAGATCGCATCAAGGGAAAAAAAAATAATTGTTATTCCGATACAGAAAAATCTAAGGGATTTTAAAAATCCCGAAAACACGATTCTGTTGATAAATCTTATCAAATCGTGAAGTTTTTCCATAAAAAAATAGTAGTTATTTTTCAAAATGTCCTGCCGTGGACGCAAGGGGCGAAGCCCCTTACGGGGTACCTTGACCTCTTTGTAGGCAACATAGATTGTAGGCCCATATTGGTAACTTAAACGGTTTCGTGATAGCATATATATGATATATTTGTTTTGTACAGTGTTTGACATGCATGGTTATAGCCCTTGTTTTTACAATAGATATAAAATTTAAAATACGACATGTGTGTTGTGCCTTTCTCTATCTCTATTGTACTTCTCTTCTCATCTTACTCCTTTGTATGTAAAACGAGTTTCTATAATATTTATTATTCCAAGAAACAATCGAGACGTTTGGAGCAAAGGCGAGAAGATGCTTGAGAAGCAGTTTTAGTATAGAATTAGGGTTTTAAGGTTCTCCCATTGGCTTGGGATGAGCCACCTTAGTTCTTTATTTTGGGCTATAACCATTGTAATTTTTTATTCTATATCTATCATGTATGTGATGCAATGTATGATATATATCTTCTACTCGCATATATTGATGAGATCAATAAGGTCCAAATTAAAAAAGAAATAACGATGAGATATTTAATGTTTTCCCTCAAATTAATCTAAGTTAAAATTAGTCGTCCAATATTTGCCCTCGTTAAGGCCTTGATCGATCTTATGTGGGTTTTGCCAAAGCATTGATACATAAGTCCATCTTGGTTAAACGCGAAGAATAAGCAAGTGATATTCATCGGTCGAAATAGTGGTAATAACTTTGTTAGGTTATTCTAATAGGATTAGAAACCTAAAGGCTAAGTATTTGGTTAAGTCATGAGATGACTGAACAAGAGTTGTTCACCAAATAGAGGAGTTACATGAGATGTAATTAGTAAAGGGTTACTTACCTAAATAACCTTTGTCCTAAAACAAAACCCAAAGTTGATTTAGGAAATTGGTGAATTATGGATCCTCACTCACTAGAAAAATTTTTGTCAAATTTTTCCGAAATTAAAAACGAGAGAGGTTTTTAATTTTGAACAAAATAGTGGGAGTATTTTATAAATAAAGTCCTATTTATAATATTTCAAATTGGTAAATTTATATTATGTATTTCCATTGTTGTAGATCTAAATGGCAAACAACACTATATCATTGCGATCACTCCTTGAGAAAGAGAAACTCAATGGTATAAAATTCCTTGATTGGTTCCGTAATTTGAGAATTGTTCTCAAACAGGAAAGAAAAGAATATGTCATTGAAGAACCTGTTCTAGATGAACCGGCAACTAATGCTTCTAGATCTGACAAAGACAAGTTTAAGAAATATATGGATGACATGTTAGATGTCGGATTTCTTATGCTTGCTACCATGACTCCTGATCTTCAGAAGCAACATGAGGACATGGTTGCATATGAAATGATTCAAAACCTCAAAGAAAAATATGAGGAGCAAGCACGTCAAGAGAGGTATGAGACCTCTAAATCTTTATTTTAGTGCAAAATGGTAGAGGGATCTTCTGTAGGAGCTCATGTCATTAAGATGATAGGCTATATCCAAACGTTGGAAAAGCTAGGTTTTCCTCTCAAGTATGAATTGGCTACTGATGTTATTCTGCAATCGTTGCCGAATAGCTTCAATCAATTTGTCCTTAATTTCAACATGAATGAAATTAACAAAACTTTGCCACAGTTACTTGGCATGTTACGAACTGCTAAGAAAAATATGTCTAAAGGTGGACCTAAGCCCATTCTGATGATCCGCAAGGACAAAGGAAAGGGAAAGGCAGTGATAAAGTACAAGGGTAAAGGTAAGCCTATACCCAAAGGACATGATGCACTAAAACCCAAAGGGGGAGTTAGCAAGGAAGAAAAATGTTTCCACTACAATAAGAAAAGATATTGGAAAAGAAATTGCCCCATTTACCTTGAAGAATTCAAGAAGGAAAAAGCAGATGGTGCATCTGCTTCAGGTATTTATGTTATCGATGTGAATCTGTCAACATCTTCTTCTTGGGTATTACATGCCCAGTAGTGATTCTCACATCTGTACTTCTGTACAGGGACTGTAAAAGAGAAAGAATCTAGATAAGGGAGACGTAGACCTACGAGTGGGAAATGGAGCAAGAGTTGCTGCATTAGCTAGAGAAACATGCGTTTTATCTTTACCTAGTGGACTTGATTTACATTTAGAAGATTGTTATTTTGTGCTTAGTTTGACTAAAAACATTATTTCTATTTCTTGTTTGGACAAGAATGGATTTGAGATTATTATTAAGAATAATTGTTGTTCTTTTTATCTCGATAATATTTTTATGGTTCGGCACAATTGGTTAATGGCTTATATATTTTAAATCTAGAAAATGCCATTTATAACATAAATACCAAAAGATCAAAAACAAATGACTCAAATCAAACTTATCTTTGACATTTTCGTTTAGGCCATATAAGTGAGAAACGTATATCAAGACTCCATAAAGATGGATTCTTAGATTCATTTGTTTTCGTACAACTGGATGTATGTGAATCTTACTTATTAGGAAAAATGACTAAGGCTCCTTTTAATGGTAAAAGTGAGCGAGCAAGTGATTTATTGGGATTAATACATAGTGATGTATGTGGACCAATGAACACACAAGCTAGAGGTGGATTTCAGTACTTCATCACTTTCACTGATGACTTCAGTCGATATGGTTACATTTACCTTATGCACCATAAATCTGAGGCTATCGAAAAGTTTAAAGATTTCAAGAATGAAGTACGAAATCAACTAGGCAAGAGTATTAAAGCACTTCGATCAGATCGAGGTGGAGAATACTTAAGCATTGAATTTGATGAACTCCTTAAAGAATGTGGGATTGTCTCACAACTTACTCCACCAGGTACACCACAGTGGAATGGAGTTTCTGAGAGGAGAAATCGAAATTTGTTAGACATGGTTCGATCAATGATGAGTCATAGTGATCTTCCGACTTCTTTCTGGGGACATGCACTAGAAACATCTGCTTTCACTTTAAATCGTGTCCCATCTAAATCTGTTCAAAAGACATCATATGAAATATGGACTGGAAAATGTCCTAGTATGTCTTTTATGAAGATTTGAGGTTGCGAAGCATATGTCAAACATCAGATGTCTACAAAGTTCGAACCCAAATCTCATAAGTGTAATTTTGTTGGATATTCCAAAGAAACTAAGGGATATTATTTCTTTAACCCTAAAGAGAACAAAGTGTTTGTTGCTCGAACAGGAGTTTTTCTCGAACGAGAATTTCTCAATAAGAAAGGAAAGGGTAGAAACATTGAACTTGGAGAAGTTCAAGAACAACAATTCACTGGACCTGAGATTGAACATGTTCCACAAATTGTTGAGGAACAATCAACAGATTTAGAAACACAACCACTACTCAGGTCCACAAGAGAACACCATGCACCTGAGAGATGGATTTCTCATTACTACGCATGGAGGTGTTCTCATTATGGATCAAGATGAGCCAAGAACTTATCAAGAGGCAGTATCGAGCCTAGACTCTAAGAAATGGCTTGAGGCCATGAAATCTGAGATAGAATCCATGTCAGTCAACCAAGTATGAACTTTGGTTGAATCACCTAAAGGGGTAAAACCTATAGGGTGTAAATGGGTTTTCAAGAAAAAAACTGACATGGATGGAAACGTACAAACATATAAGGGGGGATTAGTCACTAAAGGTTTTCGACAAGTTCATGGTATTGACTATGACGAAAATTTCTCCCCTGTAGCTATGTTTAAATCCATCCGGATCTTGCTTGCTATAGTTGTATTCCATGATTATGAAATTTGGCAAATGGACGTCAAAACCTCTTTCCTTAATGGAAAACTTGAAGATGATGTGTATATGACACAACCGGAAGGTTTTGTCGCTCCAGGAAATGATGGAAAGGTTTATAAGCTACAAAGGTCCATTTATGAACTGAAGCAAGCTTCTCGAAGCTGGAATCTTCGTTTCAATGATGCTATCAAAGAGTTTGGTTTTATCAAGAACAAAGATGAGCCTTGTATTTACAAGAAGACTAGTGGGAGTATTATTTCTTTCCTAATCTTGTATGTAGATGACATGCTTATCATAGGAAATGACATACCTACCTTACAGTTGGTTAAGACTTGTTTAAGTAGTTGTTTCTCTATGAAAGATTTGGGTGAGGAAGCATATATCTTAGGGGTTAAGATCTATAGAGATAGATTTAGACGACTTCTAGGTCTGAGTCAAAGTACATATATAGACAAAGTTCTGAAAAGATTCAGTATAGAAGAATCCAAGAAAGGATTCTTACCTATGAGACATGGTATATCTTTTTCGAAGGAAATGTGTCCTTCAACTCCACAAGAAAGAGAACGAATGTGTAAGATTCCATATGCTTTAGCTATTGGTTCTATCATGTATGCCACGATATGTACCTGACCAGATGTATCGTATGCCTTAAGCATGATAAGTCGATATCAGGTAAACCCTGGTGAAAGTCACTGGGTAGTAGTCAAAAACATCCTTAAGTACTTGAGAAGAACTAAGGATACATTTCTTGTCTATGGAGGCAGAGAAGAGCTAAGTATAAAAAGTTATATTGATGCTAGTTTCCAAACAGACAAGGATGACTCAAGATCACAATCTGGTTTTGTGTTTTGCCTTAACGGAGGTGATGTAAACTGGAAAAGTTCTAAGCAAGACACAATAGTTGATTCTACGACAGAGGCTGAATATATAGCAGCCAGTGAAACAGCAAAGGAAGCTGTTTGGATCAAAAAGTTCATATCCGAACTAGGGGTTGTTCCAAACATATCAGATTCTATAGAACTCCATTGTGACAACAATGGAGCCATTGTACAAGCAAACGAACCCTGATCTCATCAACGATCCAAACATATTTTTAGACGCTTCCATCTTATTCGAGAGATCATAGATCGAGGAGATGTGAAGATATGTAAAGTACACACGGATGATAACATTGTTGATCCCTTGACGAAGCCTCTGACGCAACAGAAGCATAATCGTCACACTGAGTCACTCGGTATTAGATATGTGAGTGATTGGTCTTAGTTCTAGTGGGATATTGTTAGAGTATGCCCAAAGACCAATCATATGATGATTGTAAGGATACTTTTATTTACCAATTTTATTGAATAAAGGCATTGCCATTGTTGTTTTCAGATATATGTGTCAATATATAACATAAACTGAGTAGAGGCCGAGATGATATTCATGGAGGCTAAAGAGTTATATTTTCGAACGATCGTGATTACCGTAAATCCAGATGTTGTTTTTGCTGTTTATCAAGAACCCAATATAAGTTATCGTAACTATTCCTCTTGATTCCGGATTAAACATATATGGATCACTAGAAAAACCGTCATAATTTTGTTCTGCTACGACATTGTGTGTACCGGCGGTCCCAACAGGAACATCCAACAAATGCGTATGCTCACTCAAAACATAAGAATGCGTAGATCCGGAATCTATCAAAGAAAACAATGGTACATTTTGCAAAGAAAAAGTACCTAGAACAACATCTGTGGCATTGCGAGTCCCACGTCAAGCATAAACTCTAAGTCTATCTCCTTATCTCTGTAAAGGATCTCTGCCTCGACCACATCCTCTACAAGGCATCATAGCAGCCTCAGCATAGTCACCAGACTCACCAGTAAAACTCGGGCATTCACGCCTCATGTGATCCTTCGATCCACAACCCATACAAGCATCAGTGGCCCACCAACACTCTCTTAGATGACGCTTAGAACACAGATTACAAACTGGGATATCAACATCTCTACCAAACTACTGAGCTCGACCACCGCGTCCAAAATCACCTCGACGTTAATCAGCTCTATAGCGATTATCAAGGAACCTCTTACACTGCTTACTCTGAACATTAGTCTCAGCAGACCTCTTAACAACATTGGAAGACTTCCTAGACTCCCTTAGGGACTCCTCAACATCCTTGGTTGTAACCCCCTTAGCCCGACCTAGATGAAACCAACTCTAATAGGTTACACGGAGAATATCGAATTCAAACCAAACCCGCGATGGTTCAATTCGATAAAAAAACGCTAAAAACCGACATATTTTTTCTCTCTAGATGCATAATTAAATTCCTACATGTGTTGGGCTTAAACAAAAGAAGTACGGAAGCATCTCAATCACAAACGAGCATTCAATTAAACACATAAGTATACTAAGGACTAAATGTAAAAATTTTAAATTCTATTGACAAAGTAGAAATTTCTTCCATCAAAGTTCAATTAAGCATGCAAGTATCACTCACAGTAAATTTCAAGTCAAACGGAGTATTCTAACATCATCTATTATATACTTCACCAATTAGGGACCAAAATGTAAATATTAAAAATTATAAGGACTTGACCAAATTAAGTTAGCCAACTTAAAATTAAGTCAACTTTATGTATTCATGTGAAATTTCGGCTCAAAATAACATCTATAACTACCATAATTAAACAAAGCAAGATAATCGGGACTAACATGTAACTTCAACACCTAAAACTCATTTTTCAGTCAGGGGTATCAATACCAGTAAAGTCCTGTATCAATATCGTGACTTGACAGTAACCATATTACCTACAAAAGCTCAGAGGTATCGTTAGTGTCTTGGGCAGTAACCATATTAAAGTCTGAATAACACGTTCAGACTGCCCATCTGTCTGTGGTTGATAAGTTGTACAAAAGCTAAGCCTCGTACTCAAAGCTACTTGCAAACTCTTCCAAAACTTAGAGGTAAAACGCGGATTTCTATCCGATATGATCGAATTAGGCACACCATGCAACTTCACTATCTGAAAAACTTACAACTTAGCTAGCTTATCCATCGAATACATCGTATGCACAACAAGAAAATACACACACTTTGTAAACCTGTCAACGATCACCCATATAGAATCCTCTTTGGACGGTGTTAACGGTAACCCCATCACAAAATCCATAGTCACTCTCTCTCACTTGCATTTCGGAACCTGAAACGGTTGCAACAAACCCGCAGGAAACTGATGTTCAGCTTTCACTCGCTGACACACCATACACCGTGCCACAAACTCCACCACATCCTTCTTCAAACCAACCCAAAATTACACACTTTTAAGATCCTTATACAACTTCACACTACCCGGATGCATAGCAAACAAACTAGTATGAACCTCTGCTAAGATAGCCTATCTCAACTCGGCATCATTCGGCACCACTATCCAACCTCCAAAACAAAGAACCTCATCATCATCAAAATGATATTCGGTCGGTCTACCTTCAGTAATGTCCTCCAAATGAGGTACCAAAGATTCATCCTCTAACTGTTTCACTTTTATCATCTCGACCAACGCATGTTTTACTTGCAACTCCGCCACTAAACCACCTTCCCTTGAGATACTCAAATTAGCAAACATAGCCCTCAACTCCACTATTGTCTTACGGCTCAAAGCATCCGCTACCATATTAGCTTTTCCCGGATGATACTCAATAGTCAAATCATAATCCTTAAGCAATTCCATCCATCTACTTTGCCTAAGGTTTAGATCCTTTTGTGACATGAGATATTTCAAACTCTTGTGATCCGTGTATATAGTACACTTCTAACCAAACAACTAGTGTCTCCAAACTTTCAAAGCAAAAACTACCGTCAAAAGCTCCAAATCATGCGTCAGATAATTCTTTTCATGCACTCTTAACTGTCTAGAGGAATATGCCATAACTTTTCCTTCTTACATCAAAACACATCTGAGACCGACATAAGATGCATCACTATAAACCACAAAGTCTTTACCCGAATCGGGCTAAACCAACACTGGAGCACTAGTCAATACTTCTTTCAACTTCTCAAAGCTCTTTTGTTGGCTTTCTTTCCACTCAAAAAGAACCTTCTTTTGCAAAAGCTTAGTCATAGGAGCAGCAATGCTCGAAAACCCTTCCAAAAACCTACGATAGTAACCAACCAACCCCAGAAAACTCTAAACCTTAGAAACCGACTTTGGTTGCTTTCAACCCATAACAGCTTCTATCTTTTTCGGATCAACACTAATACCCTTCTTCGAAACCACATGACCACGAAACACCACTTCTTTTAGCCAAAACTCACACTCGCTTATCTTAACAAACAACTGATTCTCTTTCAACACTTGCAACACTATCCGCAAATGTTGATCATGATCTTCCTCGGTACGTGAATACACAAGGATATCATCTATGAATACTAACACAAACTGGTCCAAGTACTCATGAAACACTCGGTTCATCATATCCATAAATACAGCAGGGGAATTCGTCAAACCAAATGGCATCACTAAAAACTTATAGTGACCATACCTTGTCCGAAAAGTCATTTTTAACACATCAAACTTCTTTACTCTCAACTGATAATACCCTGATCTCAAATCAATCAAACAGATCGTCAATACTCGGTAAAGGATACTTATTTTTTACGGTCAACTTGTTCAATTGTCGGTAATCAATGCACATTCTCATAGTGCCATCAATCTTTTTCACAAACAACACCGGCGTACCCCATGGTGATACACTCGGTCGTATAAAACCTCGGTCAAGCAACTCTTGTAATTACATCTTCAATTCTTTCAACTCCTTAGGTGCCATACGATGAGGAGCAATAGACACCGGATAAGTATAAGCATAAGTCTCGATACTAAACTCCACATAGCGATCGGGAGGTAATCCTGGTAGCTCCTCAGGAAATACTTCCGGAAAATCGCACACTGCTCAAATGTCCTACACCCGAACATCTCCTATACCCGGATTCATCATATAGGCTAGATATGCCACACCACCATGTTACAACATCTTTCTCGCTTGCAAAGCTGAAACCACATTGGACAAAAATCCAATATATTCAATTTTCACCATAACCTTACTACCATCCAACAGACTCAAAGACATATCCTTGCACCTCCAACGGACACCTTTTATACAACCTCTTAACCGTAACTGTTTCACCTAGAGAACTTGTAACCACCAAACCAACTCTAACACCTCAACCGGAATATCCAAAAAATGCGCATGCTCACTCAAAACATAAGAATGCGTAGATCCAGAATCTATCAAAGAAAATTTTGCAAAGAAGAAGTACCTGCAACAACATCAATAGAATTACGTGTCCCACGCTGAGCATAAACCTTAAGCCCATCTCCCTGCCTCTGGAAAGGACCTTGATGCGTGTAAAAAAAACGCAATTAAATGCAAGTATACACGTCAAATAATATAATGATAAGTATTTATCGAATATCGTTCTCCATAGAGACTGGTGTACTTAATATGCCTTCTTCTACTTCTTTGATCCAAGTTAATAAAATAAAAACACAAGTAAAAAGATTTGTTGAATAACTAAAGAACAAAAACTTAAATAAAAGGTTGAGAACGAATAAAGAGAATGAGTAGTATCCATTTGTATCATATAGTGGATTCGATTGATCTGTTCTTGTTCAATACAATGGCATTACACTACCTCGGCAGTACTGTAGATACTGTCTCGGCAGCGACAATATTCTCTGCCGCGACAATCTTTTGCTCTTTGGCAGATTTACCAAAGTTCGGCAAAGTATCCTTGAATTATTCTGCTTATCTCTAAGTCGAAATACTGTTGATGACTAGTCCTTGATGATACCTCTCGGCATGAATCAATTATAATCACCAATCAATCCCATACTTCTTTTAGCCGCTGAAACTCTTAACCTATCTTTAGGTCGAGTTAGTGTCTACAACACCGTAATTATCCCTTTCGTGAATCTAACTCTCTCGATATTAGATAAATGAATTACTTACAAGCTCCTCTCTCGAGTTTAAATGTTAGAACAAAGAATGGCAATAGGATAATCAAACTTTGATATTCTTATTTTATTGAAACGAAGAAACAAAATACAGTCTTCTCACACTAAGATTCAACAACCTTCACCTAACCCCAAGAAAGCTGAGAACTTATTGTAATGAAGAACATGATGAGTTCCTAAAAGGCAGTTAGTTACTATCCTTCTCATGGTACTTTATGCATCTATTATACACCAACTTGAGCTAAAATATGGACTCTTTGCATAATATTGGATATTCTGTTATCACTACTTATAAAGTCGAAATTTATAGAGAATGCAAATATTATTACATATTCTTTATATGCAGGAATATCCAGGGCCGAAGCAGCAGTGCAGCAGTGTTAAGGCTGAGGCAGTGGACATGGTCGCGGCAGCATCTAGAGTGGCAGCATCAATATTGTAGGCGCAATGAAAGATAAAAATATAGAGACCATTCTGGAAGATGCAGCGCACCAATTGGACCAGGCTAGCGCACTAAAAGCCCAAGTCAAAGACCAAATGGGAAAATCCTTCTAGAAGACGACAAACTTGGAAATATCATATCTCTTAAAGAAGACTTGTTCCTTACTCCAAGTTAGAGTCTATTTAGGAAAGGTTTGCCCTAGGTTAAGACTATATATAGCCTAGTCGGCGACATTGTTTAGATAGTCGATTTTAGAGAAACCTTTCCCCATAAGAATTGTACCTATTGACATTATGTTATAAATTTCTTATGGATAGGTGAAGGTTGTAGATATTAGTGAGAGAAGATTGTTTCTTGTTTCTTGTTCCTTGTTCTAATGCAATAATAATATCAAAGTTTGTTTATCCTATTTCCATTCCTTGTTCTTGCATTCAAGTTCGAGAGAGAAGTTAATAAGTAATCTATTTATCTAGCATCGAGAGGTGTAGATTCACGAAAATGATAAGTACGGTGTTGTAGACACTAACTTGGCCTAGATATAGGTTAAGAGTTTCAGCAGCTAAAAAAAGTGTAGGATTGGTTGGTGATTATCGTTGATTTACGTTGAGAGGTATCGTTAAGGACCAATCATCAACAGCGCTCCGACTTAGAGATAAGCGGAGTCAACTACGTACACTTTGCTGAATTTTGATGCATCTGCCCAAGAACAAGAGATTGTCCTGGCAGAGAACACTAATGCTGCCGAGGTTGTATCTGTAGTACTGTCAAAGCAGTGTTGTGTAATTGCATTGGACAAGAAGAAGATCAATCGAATCCACTAATTGACGCAGCTGGATCCTACCCACTTTCTCTATATCGTTCTCAATCTTTTATTTTATGTTTTGTTATTTAATTATTTAGTTAGTTAAACAAATCCACTTATTTGTGTTTTTACTTTATCTTTCAGGAGCAAGGGAACAAAGGGAGACATATTAAGTATATCAATCTCTGTGAAGACAATACACGATATACTTATCACTTTATTACTTGACGACGTATACACTTGCACTTAATTGTGCTTTTATTGCACGCATCAAGTTTTTGGCAGCGTTGTCGGGGATTGGCAACTAAATTTTATTTTCTTTATTTTCTTGCTCTTTAACCATTCTTTATCTAACTTTAATTCTAATTATTTATTTTTTTTATTTACTTTATTAACTTTGATTTATTTGGTGTATGACCAGGGCAAACCCGAGTGGTCCATTGTACGAACTGGACCCTGAAATCGAACGCACAGGACACCATCTGAGGCGCAACCTATTTCAAGTCATGGATGATCCACCAAGAGGAAAAATTCCACCTGTTGACCATAATGTACTGCCACCAGCAATACCGCAGCATCCACTGCCGCAATCATTGTCGAGACAACCCACTGTTAGAGACTTTCTGGTGGAAGACCTAAACGGACTAAACCATGGCGTAGTCACCCCAAAAATTGAAGCAACTCACTTCAACATGTTGAACACAATTGGACAGTTTAGTGGGTCTATTACTGAAGATGCAAGGCAGCATCTTAAATCTTTCATAGAAGTGTGTAATTCTTTCAAGATCCAAGGAGTGCATGAAGATATTTTACGATTAAAGTTGTTCCCCTATTCATTGAGAGTAGGGCGAAAACTTGGTTAAATGGCATCCCAGCAGGATCCATAGGATCTTAGGAGGAACTCTGCCGAGAATTCATTACGAGGTTCAATCCGACAAATCTCTATGATTGCATCCCAGCAGGATCCATAGGATCTTAGGAGGAACTCTGCCGAGAATTCATTACGAGGTTCAATCCGACAAATCTCTATGATTGCATCCGTAATGAAAATCATATCATTTCGGCTGGATGATGATGAACCGATGTATGAGGTATGGGAATGCTATAGAGAATTGTTAAACAAATGCCCACTATATGGTTTTCCCTTGTGGACACAAGTTTCCATGTTTTATAATGCTACCAATGCCTCCACAAGGATGATGCTAGATGCTTCTGCAAATGGGACACTTTTGGATAGAGCACTCGCGGAGGCCATTGAGATTCTGAACAAACTCTCAAGGAAAGACTTCCAATTTCCCTCAAGGAGAGGAGGAATGAGACATCATACCACATCCCATGAATTAGACACACCCAGTTCGGTGGCAGCACAATTGGCCTCTCTGACCAAGATGGTTCAGAATATGCAAGCCCAGAGAAATATACATGAGGTTAAGACAGTTAATTCATCTGATTACATGCAAGATGAGGAAACCAGCCTATATGTTGGAAACTATAACATGAACAATTAAATGATGTCCAACAATTACAACCCATCCTGGAAAAGACATCCAAACTTTTCATGGAGTAACCCCAACAATGTCTTAAATCTAATTAATCAAGCCCCTGGATTCCAGCACCAAAATCAGAACCGATCACAGCAGCACATTCAGTAGTCCATGCCACAATAGTAGGTACAACAGCAGTAGTCTCTGAACGCATTGACAGATTCTCTCACGGCTTTCATGTCAAAGACTGATGCATACATGACAAAGAATAACAGCTTCATGAAGCGCACTGATGACTTCATGAACCGAACTGAGATGAGACTGCAGAACCAGAAGGCTGCAATCAAGTCTTTAGAAACCCCAGTTGGTCAATTTGCCCAACGACAAAACACTCGACCACTAGGGGGTTTACCTAGCAATACTGAGGTTGCTAAGGTATTAGGCCACAAGCAATGCAAGGTAATTACGACAAAAAGTGGCCTACAATTAAAAGTTAAAGAAGGGACCTCAACCTATAGAGTCCAATCAAAAAAGCAACATCATGAGGACTCAGAAGCTGAGTAGGACCTTGCAGAAAGCACTACCACGGTAGAAAAACCAGCAATACCCGAACAACCTGCCGAGGCAGCTGCAGATAAGTTTACCCCAGGTATTAAACTCAATATCCAAGGAAACCTAGAGGATATAAAACCACCACCTCCTTTCTCGCAGAGGTTAAAAAAGCAAAAATAGGACCATCAATTTCAGAAATTCCTAGACATCTTAAAGCAAGTCTATATCAACTTGCTAATAGTTGAGACTATTGAACAAATGCCCAACTATGCCAAGTTCTTAAAGGACATAGTATCCAAATGACGAAGGCTAGGGGAATTTGAAACGGTGGCAGCCACTGAAGGTTGCATGGCCATGCTGCATAATCGCATGCCGCTTAAGCTAAAGGATCCTGGATGCTTTACAATCCCCTGTGCGATTGGGGATGGTTACAAAGGAAAGGCCCAATACGACTTGGGAGCAAGCATCAATCTAATGCCCAAATCAGTTTTTCAAAAACTTGGAATAGGGCGGGCAAAACCAATAACAGTATTGTTCTAACTTGCGGATCGGTCCTTTGTGCATCCTGAAGGAAAAATTGAGGACATTCTAGTTAAGGTCGACAAGTTTATATTTCTTGTCGACTTTCTTGTCCTTGATTGTGAAGCTGATGACAATACACCGATCATATTGGGTTGACCTTTTCTTGCTACTGGACGTACCATTATCGATGTGGAAAATGGCGAGCTTACAATGCAGATAAACGATCAACAGGTCAAGTTGAACGCCTTCTACAATCTCACAAATTTAGACACTCCAGCAGAATGTAAGGCTCTCCATACACCAAACCAGGGTACTAAAACATCCTGCCTGGGCAGCACGCTCGGCAGACTGTTTGGTCAGCGAATAAAGTCCAAAGGAGAAGTCGAATGTACTAAAGGGACTGGCCACATATGAAGAAAGATACAAGCCATAAAGAGATAATCAAAGTGGGAGATGCATTCACATGCACTCCACAAGTAACATAATCTTTTCCCTTCCATTTTAGTTATTATATTAGGACTAGTTTATATATTGTTATTTTCAGTATTTTATGTTTTATATGTTGTTATGTCTTACTTTCAGTATTTTATGTTTTTAAGTTTTGTTTTTTTAGAATAAATAAAGCAACGAATGTAGAAAAATTATTTCACAGCAGGAAGTTTACTGCCGCGGCAGTGCATTGTATTGCTAGGTAAACCCCAAGAGAGTGCCTAAAAGGCAGTTATTTACTACCCTTCTCATGGTACTTTAGGCATCTATTATACACCAACTTGAACTGAAATATGGACTCTTTGCTCAAATAGTAGATATTCCGTTATCATTACTTATAAAGTCAATATTTATAGAGAATACAGATATTATTACATATTTTGTACATGCAGGAATATCCAGGGCCGAAGCGACAGTGAAGCAATGTTTAGACCGAGGCAAAAGACAAGGTTGTGGCAGAATCCAGAGTGACAGCACCAACATTGGATGCGCAATGAAAGATAAAAATATAGAGAACATTCTGGAAGATACAACGCACTAATTGGACCAGGCTAGCACGCTAAAAGCCCAAGTCAAAGACCAAGCGGGAAAACCCTTCTAGAAGGCGGCAAACTTGGAAATATCAGATCCCTTGAAGAAGACTTGTTCCTTACTCCAAGTTGAAGTCTATTTAGGAAAGGTTTGCCCTAGGTTAAGACTATATATACCCTAGCCGGCCACATTGTTTAGAGAGCCGATTTTTAAATAAACCCTTCTCCCTAAGAATTATACCTAACGATAATATGTTCTAAATTTCTTAGGGATAGGTGAAGGTTGTAGATATTAGTGAGAGGAGATTGATTCTTGTTTCTTTGTTCTTATGCAATAATAATATCAAAGTTTGCTTATCCTATTGCCATTATTTGTTCTTGCATTCAAGCTCGAGAGAGAAGTTTGCAAGTAATCTATTTATCTAGCATCGAGAGGTGTAGATTCATGAAAGGGATAAGTACTATATTGTAGAGACTAACTCAGCCTAGAGATAGGTTAAGAGTTTCAGCAGCTAAAAGAAGTGTTGGATTGGTTGGTGGTTATTGTTGATTTATGCCGAGAGGTATCATCAAGGATCGGTCATCAACAACACTCTGACTCAGTGATGAGCGGAGTCAACTACGAACATTTTGCTGAACTTTGGTGCCTCTGCCCAAGAGCAAGAGATTGCCGCAGCAGAGAACACCAATGTTGCCGAGATTATATCTGTAGTACTGTCAAAGCAGTGTTGTGTGATTGCATTGGACAAGAAGAAGATCAATTGAATCCATTAATTGACGCAACTGGATCCTACCTTCTTTCTCTATATCGTTCTCAACCTTTTATTTTATGTTTTGTTATTTAATTATTTAGTTAGTTAAACAAATCAACTCATCTGTGTTTTTACTTTATTTTCAAGAGCAAGGGAACAAGGGGAGACATATTAAGTACACCAATCCCTATAGAGACGATACACGATATACTTATCATTTTATTACTTGGCGAAGTGTACACTTGCACTCAATTACGATTTTATTACACGCATCACTTTGCATCATCATGTTGGCTAGAGATGTGTTAAAGTCGCGCTGGTACTCCATGTAGCGTTGTTGGCGAAGGTCCATGGCTGTCATCCTTTGCAGAATTTCTTGGTATGGGTCCGCTGAGGTAGTTGGCTCGGTAGAGGCTGGTGCTTTTGTTGAATACTGCCCTCCGATTGAGAATTCGGTAGTAAACTGCTACGGTGTTACCTGGACAGGTTCTGCATGTGTGATCTGCATAACTCGATGGTAGAAATCTATTGTCCATCCCTACCGACTTGGCGTATATTCATTCGTGTCTTCGACCGGAACTCTTGCATTAATACACAAGGAAGAGATTAAACATGGGAAATAAAGAGGTCCACGTTCCTTCTTACCACATTCATGAATTTCGTGAAGAATGATCTCTCCAATGTCGATGCTTCTCTTCTTGATGATAGACTGGATTAGCACCATTCTTTTGAGATCCACTGTGCTGTTATAGGAGGTTGGGATAAGTCGTCTATGAATTCGGCATGAGCATCACGTGTAGGGGTGAGACCATAAAATTCATTGTTACTTGCAGCATCAAGTCGAATAGGCTTGCCTCAGCAGTGGACAAATAGGTTGTCCTTGCTTGGCCCATGTGCGTAAAATTCTCTCACAATGGTGGTATTTGCCGGTGGAGGCTGTAGGCAAAATGCCTCCCAATCTTGATACTGAATTTTGTTGAACAAGTATGATTCAATACCGAAGTATATCTCATTGGTCTCTTGAAATCCTTGCTCTTTCCATAACTGTCGAGCAATGAACGAGCAGTTGAATCGGTCAACAACAATGGCCGGGGTGAATCGTGTGTAAGAAGCCATTGATTATTCGTAGAGAACGGTTTGAGAAAAGAAATTCTAGAGTAATAGAGAGAGTTCTGAAAATTTCAAGAGATTGGAAAGATAGTGAGAGTAAGACTGTTCAAGAAAGCAAAAGTAGCAAGAATGCAAGAGTAAATAGTGCACAACAATGAGTCTGCTTATATAGGTTGTAAAAATATGAATGTTAGAACGTAGCCGTTAGGCATTTACTGCCTTGATGTACAGTTACTGCTGTGGCGAATTTCTCGGCAGAGAGCCGTTACACTGTTTCTGCCCGTTAGGAATTTTGCGGCTCTAACATAGTGTACTGCCACGGTAGCAGACTTCCTGCTATGACATAATTTTCTACATTCGTTGCTTTATTTATTCTAAAAAAAAACAAGACAGAAAAACATAAAATAATAAAACATAATAACATAAAATACTGAAAAAATATATAAACTAATCCTAATATAATAACTAAAATGGAAGGGAAGAGATTATGTTACTTGTGGAGTGCATGTGAATGCATCTCCCACTTTCATTATCTCTTTCTGGCCCGTATCTTTCTTCATGAGTTGGCCAGTCCCTTTAGTGCATTCGACTTCTACTTTGGGTTTTATTCGCTTACCGAACAGTCTATTGAGCGTGCTGCC
Source organism: Abelmoschus esculentus (assembly GCA_035048815.1). Taxonomy (NCBI): domain Eukaryota; kingdom Viridiplantae; phylum Streptophyta; class Magnoliopsida; order Malvales; family Malvaceae; genus Abelmoschus; species Abelmoschus esculentus. The sequence goes on from JAUCBN010000010.1 coordinate 7,080,110, forward strand.
CAGGCAGGATATTTTAGTACCCTGATTTGGTGTATGGAGAGCCTTACATTCTTCTGGAGCGTCTAAATTTGTAAGATTGTGGAAGGCGTTCAACTTGACTTGTTGATTGTTTATCCGCATTGTGAGCTCGCCATTTTCCATATCGATGATGGTGCGTCCAGTAGCAAGGAAAGGTTGACCTAATATGATCGGTGCATTATCGTCGGCCTCACAGTCAAGGACAAGAAAGTTGGCAGGAAATATAAACTTGTCGACTTTCTCCAGAATATCCTCAATTTTGCCTTCAGGATGTACATAGGACCAATCCGCAAGTTGGAGCAGTATTGTTGTTGGTTTTGCCCGTCCTATTCCAAGTTTTTGAAAAAATAATTTGGGCATTAAGTTGATGCTTGCTCCCAAGTCGCATAGGGCCTTTCCTTTATAACCTTCCCCAATCACACAAGGATTGTGAAGCATCCAGGATCCTTTACCTTGGGTGGCATGCGATTATGCAGCATGGTCATTCAACCTTCAGTGGCTGTCACCGTTTCAAATTTCCCTAACCTTCGTTGTTTGGATACTATGTCTTTCACTAAGATTTCGAATAGCTGTCCCGAGTTCAAGTTGATTATGTTTCGCCTCTTACTCGTGGCATAGTTGGGCATTTATTCAATAGCCTTAACTAGGGGCAAGTTGATATGGATATGCTTCAAGATGTCTAGGAATTTTTGAAATTGGTGATCTTGTTTGTGCTTTTTTAACCTCTGCGGGAAAAGAGGTGGTAGTCTTATGTCCTCCAGGTTTCCTTGGATATTGAGTTTAATACCTAGGGTGAACTTATCTACAGCTGTCTCGGCAGGTGTTTCTGATACTGCTGGTTCTGCTGTTATGGCAATGCTTTCGGCAGGGTCCTGCTCAGTTTCTGAGTCCTCATAATGTTGTTGTTCTGGTTGGACTCTATCGTTTGAGGTCCCTTCTTTATCTATTAATTGTAGGCCACTTCTTGTCGTAAATACCTTGCATTGCTCGTGGCCTAACACCTTAGCAACTTCAGTATTTCTAGGTAAACCCCCTAGTGGTCGAGTGTTTTGTCGTTGGGTAAATTGACCAACTTGGGTTTCTAAAGACTTTATCGCAGCCTTCTGGTTCTGTAGTCTCATCTCAATTCGTTTCATGAATTCATTAGTACGCTTCATGAAGCGGCTATTCTCGGTCATGTAAGTATCAATCTTTTTCATAAAAGTCGTGAGAGAATCTTTCAATGCATTCAGAGACTGTTGCTGTTGTATTTGCTGTTGTGGCATGGTCTACTGAGTGTGCTGCTGCCGCAGGTTCTGGCTTTGGTGCTGGAATCCAGAGACTTGATTAATTGGATTTAAGGCATTATTAGGGTTACTCCATGAAAGGTTTGGATGCCTTTTCCAAGATGGATTGTAATTGTTGGACATCATTTGATTGTTTCTGTTATAGTTTCCAACATATAGGCTGGTTTCCTCATATTGCATGTAATCCGATGAGTTAAACGCCTTAACCTCATGTATATTTCTCTGGGCTTGCATATTCTGAACCATCTTAGTCAGAGAAGCCAATTGTGCTACCACCGAACTGGGTGTATCTAATTCATGGGCTGTGGCATGCTATCTCATTCCTCCTCACCTTGATGTGGGAAATTGGAAATCGTTCCTTGCGAGTTTGTTCAGAATCTCAATGGCCTTCGCGGGTGCTCTATCCCAAAGTTTCCCATTTATAGAAGCGTCTAGCATCATCCTTGTGGATGCATTGGTAGCATTATAAAACATGGAGACTTGCGTCTACAAAGGAAAACCATGTAGTGGGCATTTGTTTAACAATTCTCTGTAGCGTTCCCATGCCTCACACATTGTTCATCACCATCCTGCCGGAATGATGTGATTTCATTATGGATGCGATCATAGAGATTTGTCAGATTAAACCTCGTAATGAATTCTCGGCAAAGTTCCTCCCAAGATCCTATGGATCCTACTGGGATGCCATTCAACCAAGTTTTCGCCCTATCCCTCAGTGAATAGGGGAACAATATTAATCGTAAGATATCTTCATGGACTCCTTGGATCTTGAAAGAATTGCATACTTCATGAAAGATTTAAGATGTTGCCTTGCATCTTCAGTAGCAGGCCCACTAAATTGTCCAATTGTATTCAACATGTTGAACATTACTGGTTTGAGCTTAAAGTGAGTTGCTTCGATTTCTGGGATGACAACACCAGGGTTGAGTCTATTTAGATCTTCCATCAGATAGTCTCTAACACTGGGATGCCTCGGTAATGGTTGCGGCAGTGGCTGCTGCGGCATTGTTGGTGGCAGTACATTATGATCAATAGGTGGAATTTATCCTCTTGGTGGATCATCCATGACTTGGAACAGGTTGCGCCTCAGATGGTGTCCTGTGCATTCGATTTCAGGATCCAATTCGTGGACCACTCGGGTTTTCCCTGGTCATATACCAAATAAATCAAAGTTAATAAAAATTAAATAAATAATTATAATTAAAGTTAGATAAAGAATGGTTAAAGAGCAAGAAAATAAAGAAAACAAAATTTAGTTGCCAATCCCCGGTAACGGCACCAAAAACTTGATGTGTGTAATAAAAGTGCAATTGATTGCAAGTGTACACGTCGCCAAGTAATAAAGTGATAAGTATATCGTGTATCGTCTCCACAGGTATTGGTATACTTAATATGTCTCCCCTTGTTCCCTTGCTCCTGAAAAATAATGTAAAAACACCGATAAGTGGATTTGTTTAACTAACTAACTAATTAAATAACAAAACATAAAATAAAAGGTTAAGAACGATATAAAGAAAGTGGGTAGGATTCAGCTGCGTCAATTAGTGGATTCGTTTGATCTTCTTCTTGTCCAATGCAATTGCACAACACTTCTTCGACAGTACTACAGATACAGCCTCGACAGCATTAGTGTTCTCTACCTCGGCAATCTCTTGTTCTTAGGCAGAGGCATCAAAGTTCAGCAGAGTGTCCGTAGTTGACTCCACTTATCTCAAAGTCAGAGTTCTGTTGATGGCTGGTCCTGGACGATACCTCTCGGCGTAAATCAACGATAACCATCAACCAATCCAACACTTCTTTTAGCTGCTGAAACTCTTAACCTATCTCTAGACCGAGTTAGTGTCTATAACACTGTGCTTATCCCTTTCGTGAATCTACACCTCTCGATGCTATATAAATATATTACTTACAAACTTCTCTCTCGAGCTTGAATGCAAGAACAAGAAATGGCAATAGGATAAGTAAACTCTGATATTATTATTGCATTAGAACAAAGAAACAAGAATCAATCTCCTCTCACTAATATCTACAACCTTCACCTATCCCTAAGAAATTTAGAACATAATGTCGTTAGGTACAATTCTTAGGGAGAAGGGTTTCTCTAATAATCGGCTCTCTAAATAATATGGTCGGCTAGGGTATATATAGTCTTAACCTAGAGCAATCCTTTCCTAAATAGACTCCAACTTGAAGTAAGAAACAAGTATTCTTCAAGAGATCTGATATTTCCAAGTTTGCCGCCTTCTAGAAGGGTTTTCCCGCTTGGTCTTTGACTTGGGCTTTTAGTGCGCTAGCCTGGTCCAATTGGTGCGCTGCATCTTCCAGAATATTCTCTATATTTTTATCTTTCATTGTGCCTCCAATGTTGGTGCTGCCACTCTAGATTATGCCGCAACCTTGTCTTGTGCCTCGGCCTCAATATTGCTTCACTGCTGGTTCAGCCCTGGATATTCCTGCATGTACAGAATATGTAATAATATCTACATTCTCTATAAATATTAACTTTGTAAGTAATGATAACGGAATATCCAATATTTTTGCAAAGAGTCCATATTTCAGTTCAAGTGGGTGTATAATAGATGCATAAAGTACCATGAGAAGGATAGTAAATAACTACCTTTTAGGAACTCATCAAAAGGCTTTCTTAGATAAACTCTAAGTTCAAGACAAGTAGACTTGGAATGGTTATTTCTCTTCTAAAAGACATCAATCTCTTGAGCCTGTTTTGGGCACCTCAAAAGTTGTGCTTCCTTTTAAGATTCATTCTATTTTTCTTTCTTTTCCTTAGGCATGCTAGAGCCAGTTTTGGGCACCTCTAGCATGAAGAAGAGTAATTTCCTAGAGCCAGTGATAGGCACCTCTAGTCACATTCCTTAGAATCTAAGTCTTCATCACCTAAATTTATTAAAAGAACTCCTAAGTCAAACAAGTCCCAAAAGTGTTTGTTGATTCTAACCTTATAGTAAGCTTCTAAGTTCTATTCCTTAAGTATTCTAAGGTTATTTCTTCAAAACAGAACTAGTCATGGTAAGGAAATAGATTTCTAAAGCCTTAAAAGAATAAACTAAGGCAAAGCTGATGTAAGGCATTGCAAAAGTAAAGACAATTATTTCAAGTAAAGGTAGTTATAAAAAAAAATTTGAATTAAGGCATCAAATTACTTCCTTTTCTGGTATTGCCGCACGGTAATGGGCTGCCCTTGGCAGTGCACTCATATACCCCCAAACTCAAACTGAGCATTATCCTCAATGCTCAAATCTCGCAGCATGTAACATCCCGTTTTTGGGGTTATTAGTTAGGCTTAGTTAGGTGAATTCGATTCGGGTTGAATCGGATTCTTCGGTTCATTAATTCCGGGAAAAATAAAATAAGAATATTTTTAATTAAGAAAAATAATAATTTAGAAGGTGGTTTGGAATATTAAAAATATGTTTCAAAATTAAAAGAAAGTAATTTGGATTTTATAATGATTTTTAATTATGCTTAATTATGCATAAATGACCAATTTGTAATTTTTGGAAAAATTTGGAGGACCGATTTGGTGATTTTCAAAAATATGATGTTTTTAGTGACTAAATTGAAAAGCAAGCTAAACTTAGAATCCTTAGAGGACCATAAAACCATTTCTAATTTTTAATGATGATTTATTCACCAAAATATATTTTAATTACTTTAATTTGGTTTCTTAATCATTTTCTCCTAAAACCACTTTTTCCTCATTTTTCTCTCATCTTTTTCTCTTATTTTCTCTCCACTTTCTCTTCATCTTTTCTCTTCAATTCCTTGCTGATTTTTGCATCTTTTTCCACAAAGATTTACATCACTTGCATCATCTTTCCATCCTTTACAAAACCTATGCATTGATTTCATCAAATCTACATCAAATTGCAAGGAATCAAGAAGGGGAAAATCTCATATTTTTGGTGAATAGATCTTGAAGGTAATTTTCTGGATTTTCATTCTTTTCTAAGGTTCTTTATTGAAATTCCCAAGTATTAGCTTGCTCATCTTTGAATAAACACTTGATTCTATGTTTTTAATGTTAGATCTAATGTTTTTGTGATGTTTTTATGAGATCTTTTTGGATCTTGCTTAATGCTGGAAATTATATGAGTTCAATCATGTTTTTATGTTGATTTAATGATTAATTGAATATTGATTTGATATCACATTAATTTAATCTCGGAATAATGCAATCGGTGTAATTTTAAGGTGCGTTTCGGTTGTTTTATGGGCTGTTTTAGATGCTTAAATGTTGCTGGAGATATAAGGACGGTTTTGATGTATTTTTGGATCATATTTGAGGTGGATTAGATGTTAGATTCGTTAGGTTTTGGGCTGATGTTGTTCGGATGCGTTTCGGCTTAGTTTTCGGTCTTTTCGGCTAAGTTTTTGGTAGTTTAATGGTGATCGGATATGGCTGTTGGTTTGAGCATGTTATGATGTGAGAATGCTCTGTTTTTAATGTTGTAGAAGAGGTACAAGAAGAAGCTTGATTGCTGGTGCGTTTGGTGCGATCATCGGAAAGCGGCGAAAGCTCGTTTCGCTTGTCGGTGAGTGGTTTTCGGATTTAAAGCGAATCGCGTTTGGCACGTACTATTTTTGGGGGCTATGGAAGAGTGTGAAAACCTTCCATAGTTCAAGAGTAAGTAAGGTATTTATTTTTGATAAACCGATGTGAATTTCGGCTACATTTTACAAAGGTATTTTATTGGTAATGCAATGAGATTTATGAAGGTGCATGAGCATGTTTTAAATTGATGCATACATGAGAGATACTTGCTGAATGCATAGCCTATTTAGCATCCATGATTATGGAAATTTATAAGAAATGTTTTGGAATACAATATGGTTATTTGCCTTATACATGATGGTGTCTTTGGGCATGGCTTTTGGTTCATTTGTTGAACATATTATGCATGCATTATGAGCAGCAAGTTATCATGCACATTTAATTATGATATTGGCTTAGTGACACTACTTTTGATTCGAATACGAATGACGTCATTAGGATTGTTTAAGTGCACTATAATCAAAACAGAGAATACAGAATATTGCCTACACGCGTAACAAGGGGACTTTGGGTCTAACCGTGCGTGGTAGAGCCGCCTACACGTAACAAGGGTGACTATGTGTCTGATCGTGCATGGTAGTGCTAAAGTTGACTTAGTGTCATGTTAAAGTTGACTTCGGGTCATGTTAAAGTTGACTTTGTGTCATGTTAAAGGGGACTTTGTGTCCTGACGGGACGAATGTCTCAAGATCCGTGTATCCGGTGAGCTCAAGGTTCACATAAAGTGTTCACTAGAAAGCCAATATACATACATGAAATTGAGAAAAGGTTTGAGCATCATTTATAAATTGTTTTGATAAGGTTATGTGAACTCAAGGATGCATATGATTTAATGAACTTGGACATGGAATTTTAACATGCATGATTTAATTGTGAAATGCAAATAATGTTTTCTTCATAGTTTTAAATTGATGCATTGATGATTATTTGTGGAGCTACCTCACTAAGCAAGTTTGCTTAAGCTCTCTTTTCATCTTTGCAGAAAAATAAAGGCACTTGGAGCTTCGTTCGGGGCAAAGAAATCAAGGGGAAGATCACTTGAATTGGGTATGTTTTTGGCAAATAAATTGGGCAAGGCAATGTGTAACACAATCTATGAGAGGAGTGAGCTTTTAGGCTTTGTTTCATATTGTAATAAGACCATCATTGTTGGTTATTAATTGTTGAACTTTTGTTTTGGTTAAGTTGTTGAAGCATGTACCATCATGATTGCTATGTTGTTAATCTCTTCTTAGGGAGCATGCCTATAGCTTGAATGATGTCCATGACGTAGTTAATTATGTGTCATATGTTGTTAATCATGTTTAGGATTGACGCATTTAGTGGTTCTATTTAATGGTTGAGTATTGAGTAAATATTGTGTACTTAGTGTAACGAAACTTTTGGTTCCAGACCCAAAGTTTCGAAACCTTAGTGAAGGTTCCGAAACCTTTGACAAATAGTTTGGAAACCTTCACGAAGGTTTCCAAACCTTGCGGGCAGTTTCAAGTTGAAACGCTACTGGACGCGAAAGGTATGGGAACTTTCAGAAAAGTTTCGAAACCTTTTACAAAAAGTTTATAAACCTTCAAGAAGGTTTCCAAACCTTTGACCACCAGGATTTGTTAATTGTTGAAATTTTATTTTAGTCTCGGATTTCTTCCTTTGTTCGATTAAGGCACTTACCGATGTTATTTTGAACTGAAATTTTGTATGCATGCATAAAGTTGATTTAATTTCAAGTAGGTTAATTTAATTTGGGTAAAGTCCTTGTATTTTGGAATATTTACATTTTGGTCCCTGATATAGAGAAGCATGCAATTGATGACGTTAGAATGATCCGTTTAAGTTGAAATTTGCTGAGATGAATACTTGGACGTTTAATTGAACTCTGATGGAAATAATTTCTACTTTTCTAATCGTATTTAAAAGTTTTACGTTTTAGTCCTTAATCCATGTTGGTGTTTAATCGGATGGTTATTTATGATTAATGTGTTACCGACAATGCTATGTATGAAACCTTGTCACATAGGAATAAGATTGTGCATCTAGTAAGATAAAAAAAAGTAACGGTTTTAGGGTTGTTTATCGAATCGAACCTCCACGGGTTTGGTTTGATATTCCCTGTGTGACTCGTTTAGTGTCGGTTTCGTCCAGGCCGGGCTAAGGGGGTTACACAGCAAGTAAAATAAAATAAATAACAAACAAGGCAGTAATTTATTCTGATTCTGAAGAGCTGCTGGAAATAGTTGCCCTTGTAGGTTCTCCTACTGATACTTTTATTCTGGACCCTTGTCCTAGTGAGTGTTGTATTTTTGCCTGTCGAGGCATCTGCACTCTTTAGGGTGTTTGCTTTGGCCTTGGGGCAGTAACTTCCTCGCCTTCTTCTTCGTCATTGATTACTTTTGTCTGCATCATGTGTGTTCCTCCATCTGCCTCGACATATGGGACTCCTTGTTGAGCATGTGGTGAGTTATGATGGACATACTCATCAATCTCACTGGAGAGACTGTCCTTAGAGAGGCTGGCCATTGGGATGGGGCGGTTTGGTGGAGAGTTGTAAACAACTCTCCTTTTTTATGGTCGCCTGTTGGTGGATGATGCTGCGGCAGTTTCTGTTGGTCTGGATGGTCTGGCAGCGTGGAATTGTTGTTGTGGTCTTATAGTGAAGAATGGTCTTGGCCCTGGGACAGGGGTAGTTTCCATGTAGGGTGCAACAGTGACAAATATGTTTGCTGGGAATTCTGAAAATTGCATTCATTGAATCAAGAATGGTTCAATGCCATAGTTGTCTTCATTCGAATGTTGAAAACCTTGCTCCTCCCATAACTGCCGAGCAACAAATGATCTGTTGAATCATTCGACAACAGCGGCAAGATAAAAACGGTTGTAAGTAGCCATGGATGATTCTTGAATATTTGGGATATTGATGAGAGATTCTTTGAAAATTGATTTGAAAGATGCAAGAATGCAGGTAAGATTGTAGAGAGTATTGTGAGGAAGATTGATAAGATTGACAAAGAATGCAAAGTGAATAGTTTCAACAAGGAAGTTGCTTATATAGGCCTCGGCAGATATAGCCATTTGATTTCTAGCTGTTTGGCTTTTCTGTCGTTTCAAATATTAACTACCTGCTGGCATTTACTATCGTGATAGAAAATTCGGCAGATAACCATTACATTGTTTCTTCCCGTTGGAACTGTTGCGGCTCTGACATTGTGTATTGTCACGATAGTGTACTTCCTGTTATGCACTGTTTCTCTGTTATTCTTGCTTTATTATCCTAAAAATAAATAAATAAGATAAAAATATTTTAAAGATAATTATTGATGTACTTAAATAAATAAATAAAAACAAAATTATAAAATTATTAAGCTAAATTAATCCTAATATAATAATATAAAGAGTAGGAAAGAAATTAAGTTACTGGCGAGTGCATGAAAATGCATCTCCCAATTTGTCCCTCTCTTTATGGCCAAGATGATGTTTCTGTGATTGTTGGTCATCCTTATCAGGTTCTTCTTTGTGTGCAGCCTTTGTTGTAGATTTAATTCTTTTTCCAAACATTCTACAGAGCATGCTGCCAAGGCAGGATATTTTGGTGTTTGTGGCATAGATGGCCTTGCACTATTCTGGATCCTCAGAATTGTTTAGATTGTGGAAGGCATTAAGTTTGACTTATTGGTCATTGACCCTCATAGTCAACTCTCCATTCTCCACATCAATTAAGGTGCGTCCAGTGGTAAGGAAAGGTCTTCCCAGGATGATCGGTGCTTTTTCATCTGCTTCACAATCAAGGAAAAGAAAGTTAGCTAGAAAAATAAATTTATCGACTTTTACTAGTATGTCCTCGATTTTTCCTTCGAGGTGCACATATGATCGATCCGCAAGTTGGAGCAACACTGTTGTTCGTTTTTCCCTTCCTATGTTGAGCTTTTGAAAAACTGATTTGGGCATTAGGTTCATGCTTGCTCCAAGGTCACATAGGGCCTTTCTTTCATAGTTATTCCCAATCGTACAAGGTATGGTGAAACAGCCAGGGTCCTTCAGTTTTGGTGGCATGCGATTATATAACATTGTCATGCACCCTTCAGTTGTTGCCACTGTCTCAAACTCACCTAGCCTCTTTCTTTTAGACACAATGTCCTTCAAGAGTTTAGCATAGTTGGGCATCTGTTCAATTGCCTTAACAAGTGTCAAGTTGATGTGGACTTGTTTCAGAATATCAAGAAATTTCTTGAACTGATGGTCCTGTTTCTATTTGTTCAACCTTTGTGGGAAAGGTGGTGGTGGTCTCATCTCGTCTAGAGTTTCATTAGATTGGAATTTAATACCTGGGACCACTGGTTGTTTACTGCCTCGACAGGAAGTGCAGGCCCTGCCGGGATTTCTACTGGGGTATTGTCTTCGTGCTCAGTCTATTCAGCATCCAAGTCCTCCTTATCTGTATCATCTTGTATTGTTTGTGGAGCTTCGGTTGTTGAATTACCCATTGTTTCTTTCAGTTGTAAGTCACTTCTTGTTGTGATTGCTTTGCATTGTTCATGGTCCATTCCCTTAGCAACTTCAGTATTGCTAGGTAATCCCCCTTGTGGTATAGTATTTTGTCTTATAGAGAATTGACCAATTTGGGTTTCTAATGATTTTATTGCAGCATCTTGGTTCTGTAGCCTCATTTCAGTTTTGTTCATGAAGTCATCAGTCCTCTTCATAAAATTACTCTTCTCAACCATATATGATTCAGTTTTTTATAATAAAAGCCTTGAGAGTATTCTCTAGTGAATTCATAGGTTGTTGTTGTTGTTGCATCTGCTGCTGCGATAGTGGCTGATAATTGGAGGTCTGGTTGGTGGGGTTTAAGGTATTATTCGGGTTGCTCCATGAAAAGTTTGGGTATCTTTTCCAAGCCGAATTGTATGTATTTATCATCATGTTGTTATTCCGGTTATAATTTCCCACATAAAATCTAGTTTCCTCGTCTTGTATATACTTAGAAGAATTTATAGCCTTCACTTCTTGAGTATTCTGTTGTACTTGCATGTTCTGAACCATTTTTGTTAAAGATGCCAATTATGCTGCCAACAAATTGTTGGTTTTTAATTCATTTACTGTGGCATGGAGTCTTAATCCTCCTCGCTTACAAGTAGGAAATTTGAAATTGTTCCTTGCGAGTTTGTTCAGAATCTCTATAGCTTCTTCCAGGGCCTGGTCAAGGAATGTGCCGTTTGCTGAGGCATCCAACATCATTCTATTCGGGACATTGGTGGCATTATAGAACATGGTCACTTGCGTCCATAATTAGAATCCATGTAGTGGACATCTTTTCAGTAACTCTCTGTAGCGTTCCCAAGCCTCGTATAGAGGTTCATCATCAGACTGTTTAAATGAAGTGATATCATTACGGATTCTATCATATAGATTTATAGGGTTAAATCTCGCAATGAATTCTCGACAGAGTTTACTCCAAAATCTAATTGATCCTGCCGGAATATTGTTTAACCAGGTTTTGGCCCTATCACTCAGTGAATAGGGGAAGAGTTTCAGCCTCAAAATATCGTTATGTGCTCCTTGGATTTTGAAAGAGTTGCATACTTCCGTGAAGGATTTACGATACTGCCTGGCATCTTCTGTTGCAGTCCCACTGAATTGTCCAATAGTATTGAGCATATTGAACATTACTGGTTTAAGTTCAAAGTAGGTTGCCTCAATCTCTAGTGTAACAACCCCAGGATTTAATCCATTTAAATCTTCCACCAGAAAGTCTCTGACAGTTAGCTGTCGCGGCAGTGGTTGCGGTAGAGGTTGTTGTTGTTGGACTCCAATGCTTTCATGTAAGTTCTGATTTCCTGAATTCACTGCCATGGCTCCTTGGATCTATCTTCTAAGTCTTTGATAAGTTCTGTCAATATCTGGGTCGATATCACGTAAGGGAGTGCTAAGGTTAGCCCTGATCATACACCAAAGATAAAATAGATTAAATTTCTTTAAATTATATATATTATATTTTTTTATTTTTTTTTATAATAACAACTTAAAAGTAAGAAAATTAATGAAAACAAAATTTAGTTGTCAATCCCCGGCAATGGTGCCAAAAACTTGATGCGTGTAAAAAAACACAATTAAGTGCAAGTGTACACGTCAAGTAATATAATGATAAGTATTTATCGAATATCATTCTCCACAGGGACTGGTGTACTTAATATGCCTCCTTCTACTTCCTTGCTCCTGAAGTTAATAAAATAAAAACACAAGTAAAAAGATTTGTTGAATAACTGAAGAACAAAAACTTAAATAAAAGGTTGAGAATGAATAGAAAAAATGGGCAGGATCCATTTGTTTCATATAGTGGATTCGGTTAATCTATTCTTATTCAATACAATGGAATTGCACTACCTCGACATTACTGCAGATATTGTCTCGGCAACGACAATATTCTCTGTTGCGGCAATCTCTTGCTCTTGGGCAGATTTACCAAAGTTCGGCAAAGTGTCCTTGAATGATTCCTTTTATCTCTAAGTCGAAATACTGTTGATGACCAGTCCTTGATGATACCTCTCAGCTTGAATCAATTATAATCACCAACCAATCCCACACTTCTTTTAGCCGCTGAAGCTCTTAACCTATATTTAGGTTGAGTTAGTGTCTACAACACCGCACTTATCCCTTTCGTGAATCTAACTCTCTCCATATTAGATAAATAAATTACTTATAAGCTCCTCTCTCGAGTTGAATGCAAGAACAAAGAATGGAGATAGGATAAGCAAACTTTGATATTCTTATTGTATTAAAACAAAGAAATAAAATACAATCTTCTCACACTAATATTCAACAACCTTCACGTAACCCTAAGAAAGCTTAAAACATATTGTAATGAAGAACACAATTCTTAAGGTAAAACTTGGAGTAGGAAACAAGTAATAAAAATATAATACCCTCTTCTATACATTGGACGGCTCATGTATTTATAGTCTAGACCTAGGGTAACTTTTCCTAAGTAGAATATAACTTGGAGTAGGAAACAAGTAATAAAAATATAATATTTCCAAGTTTAATTCTATCTAGAAGACTATTCCCGCGTGGCCTTTGACTTGGTCTTTTCACGTGCTAATCTGCTACAATCCAAACGCTTCAAGTCTAGGCATTCTTAGCTCATTTTTCTCTTTCAATCGCCCAGCATCAGTACTAAAACTTTTGCTGCCGCGACATTGCTTCTGCCTTCAGCATTACTGCTTCCTCGACAGGTATTTCCTGCAACTACACAAAAACATGCCATAAAGCCTTCTTTTCTCACAAATATCATCTTTATATGTTGTGGTAGCAAAATGTCATGTACTGAACAATAAGTATATGTATCAGCTCGAATTAGTTCGTAATGAGTACATATTGTTTAGGAAAAGAATAGTAAATAATAGACTTTTCAAATACTAATCAGACCTCTACCTCTACCACGTCCTCTACCAAGTACTACAACAACATCAGCCCGATCACCAGACTCACCAGCAAATCTCGGGCAATCACGCCTCATGTGATCCTTCGATCCACAGCCCATACAAGCACTAGTAGCCCACCAACACTCTACTGGATGGCGCTTAGAACACAGATTACAACATGGGATATCACCACCACCTCTATCATACAGTTGTGCTTGACCATCGCATCCAAAGTTACCTCGCCGTCAATCAGCTCTATATCGGTTGTCACGAAACCTCTTACCGTGTTTACTCTGAACATTGGCCTCAGCAGGCCTCTTACCAACATCGAAAGACTTCTTAGACTCCTCAAGGACTCCTCAACATCCTTGGCACTATTCACCAAAACATCAAACTCAGTGTACTCGGTAGCCAACAAGTATGTCTTAATCTCGGGATCCAGTCCATATCGGAGCCTATCATATCTTTTCTGATTAGTGAGAACCAACTCAGGGGCATAATGGCTCATCCGGGTAAACCGTATCTCATACTCTGCCACCATCATCGAACCCTGATCCAAGGACATGAACCCTTATTTCCTTGCATCCTCATACTGCGGACCCAAAAAGTTCCGTACAAAAACTATCCTGAAATACTCCCAAGTCAGATTAGCAACAGCTACACCAGCTCTCGTGGTAGTCCACCAACGATAAGCATCTCCCTGGAGCAAAGAGAATACACATCCCAACCTCCTAGTATCAAGGCACTCCATCTGATCCAAGATCCTCTCTGTAATAGCCAACCACTCCTCAGCTGAACTCAGATCTAAACCACGGAACTCAACACCACCCAAGCTACAAAGTCGCTCTAAAGGTAGCTCAGGGGCAACAGCAAAAGCAGGGGTAGGAGCCGGAATACGCACTCCAACAACAATAGTCTAAAACGCACTTGTCATAGCCTGTATGAACGGTGCAAACTCTCTAAACTAACCACCCTACGAAACCAGATATACACCCACGGGTGGAGGAGGAAGCTGCTCTTCCCTAGCAGTCGCCTCGCCTTCATTCTGATTGTCAGTGATCATACCAGCCCTAGCTCGAGTCTCACATCTCGGAGGTATACTTAGAAACTTTAAACATGCAATATAAAACATATTAGACTTACATTTAGGCAAAATCCAAGGGAAACCTATAAAGCATTTAAAAATGTAATGACATTGGTAATGTGTAACCTTTGACTCTTTCAAATAAACACTACTTAAAACACATTCACCGTATATAATTATCAATATATTAAAAACAAAACATACAAATCACACACAATAATCCACGCTCTAATACAACCAAATGTAACCCCCTTAGACCGGCCTAAACGGAACCGACTCTAATAGGTTACACGGAGAATATCGAACTAAATCCACAAAGGTCTGATTCGATAAACAATCCTAAAAACTGACATATTTTTTCTTTCTAAATGCATAATTAAATTCCTACATATGTTGGTCTTAAACAAAGAAAGTACAAAAGAATCCCAATCACAAACGAGCATTCAATTAAACACATTGTATACTAAGGACTAAAACATAAAACTTTTAAATTCTATTGACAATGTAGAAATTTGTTTCAATTAAGCTTGCAAGTATCACTCACCGTAAATTTCAAATCAAATGGAGCATTCTAACATCATCTATTACATGCTTCACCAATTAGGGACCAAAATGTAAATATTAGAAATTATAAGGACTTGACCAAATTAAGTTAGCCAACTTAAAATTAAGTCAAATTTATGCATTCATGTGAAGTTTCGGCTCAAAATAACATCTATAACTACCATAATTGAACAAAGCAAGATAATCGGGACTAACATGTAACTTTAACACCTAAAACTCATTTTTCAGTCAGGGGTATAGATACCAGCAAAGCCCTGTATCGATATCGTGATATGGCAGTAACCATATTACCTAACAAAGCCCAGGGGTATCAATACTGCCTTGGGCGGTGTCGATACTCAGATGACTAGAAAGATAATTGCATCGCATCATGCTTCAATACCACTCAAATTTAGCCTTGGGGTATCGATACCAGCAAAGGGTGTTTCGATACCCCTTGTGTCCGGAACACAATTAGAGCAATTTGAGTGGTATGCATCCAACCAAATCATTATCAATGATCATTAACAACTAAATGCATAATCCCTAGTCATAATATGCTATTTAAACACTCAATCACAACCATCAACACCCATAACATCTATAGGCATGCACCCTAACCTTGACTCAAAACCATAAACCATACTAAACCAAACATACTTCAATAAGTTCATCAACATATTATTCAATCGAAATAACAAGCAAACATACCCAAAGGTTGTTTATACAATTCATTTACTAACTCCAAAACATAATCAAAAAGTAAAGGGTTTATACATTGCCAAGTACTACTTATTTTAGCCAAATCATACCAAAATGTATTAAGCTTTCCCCTTGGACCTTTTTCTCCCAATGTTGCCTTTAATACCTTTATTTTTCTGCAAAGATAAAAAGAGAGCTTAAGCAAAACATGCTTAGTGAGGTAGCTCTAAACACAAGTTCATCAATGTAACATTAAAAACCAATTTAAAATATCACTTGCATTTTTCATGCTAAATCAAAGTATGCTTAATCAAGACATGCTCATCTATATAATCAAATAATTTCATGTATTATCTATATTGGCATCCTAGTGACAACATATTGTTAACTTTTAGCTCACTGAATACACGAATTCCTCATTATAATTAGAGACTCTTGGTCTTAACATGCATCGGTCGGACACATAGTCACCCTTGTATACATGCTACCCCCACTATGTACGGTCGGACACAAATTCACCCTTGTCTATGTATGGGTCATCTATATGCACGGGCGGACACAAATTCACCCTTGTTTACATATATGCAAGCTCTACATGCACGGTCGGACACAAAGTCACCCTTGTTTACGTGTAGGCAACATCATTATTCTCATAATCTTTATAGTGAACTTAATCCTAATAACATGTCATTTGTATTCGTAAATATTGTTAGTGTCACTAAGCCAATATCATTCCAATCATGCATGTTAACTTGTTGCTCATAATGCACTCATAATATGTTCATCAAGTGAACTAAAATCATGCTCAACGGCTTAATCAAATGTAAGGCAAATAACCACATATTATTCCAATATTTTTCAAGCTTTCATAAGCCATGAATGTCTTTCTAAACCATGCATTTTTAGCAATTAACACATGCATGTGTAGCGACCCTAAATTTCTTTAAAAAATAATAAGTGTAGTAAAAAAGGAAAAAAGGGGGTCACTAGTGGAATTAAAATTAAGATTTGAAAATTTAAATTTAGGGATTTCGATTTGAAATGAAATTTTGGAGAAATTTAGAAAATTAGAATTTGAAAATTAAAAATTAAAAATTAGGTTTTTAAATTGTATTCAAAAATTGGGAATTTTGAAATGTTGAAAGAAATTTGAAATCTAGTGTTCTTTTAAAAAGTAGGAATTGGAAAATTAAAATTAGGGATTTAAGATTAAAAAAAAGAAATTTTATATTGAAAATGGAAATTTTGAAATTAGGGATTTTAAAAAAAGGGTTGAAGTCGCCACCGGCCACTTTGGTAGGCCGAACACCGTAAAAACCAAAGATTCGAAATGATTTGGGTTCGAGAGTCGGTTACGGTTAAAAACGGGTTTGGGATTTAAAACCGCCCAAAATTGTCACCTATACAAATTACCGTTTAATTAATTTTGCAACTAAAAGCTAAAAGCTAAAAGCTAAGGCATATGCAATGAAAGCATAGATAAAACAATATTAATTCCTTTAAAATGAAAATAAATAAATAAATAAATAAATAACAAAATAGAATAGTATACACAATGATAATAAAAAATGGCAAAGGGAAATCGAAACAAATGCAATATAACATAAAGAAATAAATAAAATATAACAATAAAAAATATTTAAAAAACAAATAACTAGGTTGTTATTAAGATTAAAAAGGATATGGAGAACCATGGCCTGAAAACTCAAACCCAAACCAAATGGGTTCGTGAGGCTAACCTGGAACTTGACCCAGAATCACTATGGAACCGGGTCACCAATGTGAATATGGGGGCTGAAATTTCGGATCATGGGGCAGCTATTTAGGGATTAATTCCCTCTTTACTTCCCTGCATCAGTGAACGAAAGAAAAGGATTCAAACGAAATCTTAGCCACCATGCTCTTTGAACTTCACTGTCGACGTTGTTCACGGCCCATTTCCGACGAGTTAAGATCGCCAATCGAGAGCTCTTATTTTCCTCCTTCTTTCTACGGCACTGATTTCGTCGGGGAGACTTCGAAACATCGCTAAACTTAAAGAACCCATCAAGCTTCCATGTCGCCGATCTGAGAAACTAGCCGTTGGATTGTCACGGTTTCGAGGTATGTGGTTCACCGTGCCGTGAGATCGTCCCCCACCGTTGGGATTCGTCGTCGGAGTCTCCTTTCATTGGCGACCACCCTAACCAAAGGTAAAATACCCTTCTTTCTCGATTTCTTTTTGTTTTAATAGATGACTTTTGAACACACACTATTGTTTTTTATTTTTCTACTTAAAAAGGGAGTGATTCTAGAAGCTTTTAAGAATGTGCCTCTTCTCCTTTTGATTTAAACTGTAGCACTCTTGTGTTTTTCTTTTGTTTTTTATGAATACTGATGATATATGAAAGAAAATAGTATTTGAAGAAGAAAAAGTAACGGTGTTTTTTGGAAATTCTTTGCTTCTCATTTCATTTGTTGAGTTAGGAGAAAAGCTTTCATTACACTGATTTTTGCTTGGGCTATATAGAATGAATTATATTGAAAAATATAAAATGAAAATTAAAAAACTGATTTCTCTTGTCTTTATTCTCTGCTGTTCTTGGCTGCCATCTTAAAATTTGTGTATTATCCTCTGCAAATTTTTGCTCATTTGGTGCTATGAGTATTGTTGAAATCCTCTCTGATTTTGTTGTTATTTGTGGTGGTGTACGAAAGGGGACCATTTGCTTGGTCGGTTGGTGCATAGACATAGGAGGTGGTGAGCTCGAGTACGACAAGTAGACCAGATATCGGTTGGAACCATGGGTGTGGAGAATGAGCACAAGGTCTTGGTTCTTCTTGGGACCACGGGTGCATATGGGAGGTTTGAAGCATCGAGTGATCCAAATCGAAGGGTGCAAAGGGCTTGATTCTGAAATGTTGTAGCAGTGAAGAAGAAAAAGAGTAATTAGAACCTTTTTATTATGATTTTTAATTAGTTTTGTAAATAATATATTTTTATATTGTAAATGAACTTTCAAATAAATTTGGGATTTTATTAAATTTTTGGACTCTTAATTAATTAAGGTATTTGAATTTTTATTTATCAATATTTTAAATATTTGTAATAAATAACTAGTAGTAAATGGAGATAGCATAAAAATAGTGACTTAACTTTAGCAAAAAAAAACTAAGATATAAAATATTAACTATTTTTTTTATTTTGTTCTAATCATAATATTCTAGCAAAAATAAAGAAAACAAGTTATAAATGATGTTTATTTATTTTCTATATTAATAGTATTTTTTGGGTTTTTTATGAAAATAATAATAATAAAAAAAAAGAGGAAAAAAATAATATTCACATATATGATATACATTTTTTTAATAAATTACTAGATAATAAAATGTACTAATTTTAATATTAATTAAAGCCCATTATTGAAAGTAACAAAAATAAAAATAACAAAATGAGTTTGTCCCAGATAAAATTAGTGATTACAGCATACATTATTTCAAAATCCAAGTATGTATTTCTAATAAAATATCTATGAAAACACCTTGTTTAAAGCCATTATCAAATAGCCGAAACATAGGAAAATGCATCAAAACCTTTGTACACTTACTCTTGAACTTAGAAAAGTTTTTACACTATTCCATAGTCCCAAAAACAGAATTGTTTAATTGTGAAACGCTTTTAACCAAAATTCACTCACCGATAAGAGAAACAAGCTCTCGCTGACACTTCAATGACAACGACAACGCACCAGCCACTTAAGGGACTTCTTGCACTTCTTCAAAAACATTAAAAACCGAGCAAATTCACATCAAAACATGCTCAACAGCCACATTAAACCTCCACAAAACTACTGAAAACTAAGCCGAAAAGAACGATAATTAAGCCGAAACGCATCCGAAACAATATCAGCCCCTAACCTAATGAATCTAACATCTAAACTCCCTCAATTATAAACTAAAAACACTTACACACCATCCTTATACTTTCGGAAAAAGCAGAGCACCTAAAACAGCCCATTAAACAACCAAAAACCACCTCTAAACAACATCGATTCAATTATTCTGGGATTAAAATAATGTGTCATCAATTCAAGACTCAATTAATCATCAAAGTAAGTTTAATTTCATAAGAAAACATCTTAATTACAGCCTTGAATTAGATCTAACCTAGTTTCTTGAAAATTCCCCAAAAAATCAAAATCTTGAATTAAAACTTGAAATTAAGTTTAGATTATGGATTTGTAAGCCAAATGCTTGAGAATATCAAATAAAGAACCTTAGAAATGAAGAGAAATCAGAAATTACCTTTGAAATCAATTCAAATAAAAAGATAAGAATTTTTCTCTTGATTTTCCTTCAAAATGGATGATGATTTTGTAAAATCAATGGATAGGTTTTGTAGAGAATGAAATGGGGAGTAAAATGAGATAAATCTTGATAAAAATGGAGAAGAATTCAGCAATTAATTGAAGAAATCTTGGAGAGAAAATAGAGAGAAAATGAAGAGAAGTTTGGGAGAAAAGATGAGAAAATGGGAAGTTAGAATAGAAAATAAAATTAATTACTAATTAAAAACTTATTTTGGTGGAAAAATATTTAATTAAAATAATTTGGGTTAATGGACCTCTAAAGATTCTAAGCTTTGTCTTGTTTCCCAATTTAGTCACTAAAAATCTCAAATTTCCAAAAATTTTAATTTAACTCCTAAATTTTCCAAAATTTATAATTTAGTTACTAATATAATAATTAGACTTAATTAAATTAATTTAAAACCCAATTATTATCTCCTTAACTTTAAAACACTTTTTAACATTTTTAAAACCTTTCTACATATTTATTATTTATCTGATTAAATCATTATCATTTTAAATTTCACAAAATTAATGAACCGAAATAATCTGATTCGATCCGAATCAAATCCTCCCTAACCTACACTCAAAATACTAGCCCTAAAACCGGGATATTACATTAGCCATATTCACCAACACATCAAACTCAGTGTACTCGGTAGCTAGCAGATATGTCTTAATCTCAGGATCTAACCCATACCGGAGCTTATCACATCTTTTCTGATTAGTAGGGACCAACTCAGGGGCATAGTGGCTCATCCGGATAAATTATATCTCATAATCTGCCACCGTCATGGAACCCTGAACCAAAGATATAAACTCTCTTTACCTTGCATTCTCATACTGCGGACCCAGAAACTTCCGCATAAAAGTTGTCCTGAAATACTCTCAAGTCAAGTTACCATCAGTCACACCAGCCTTCGTGGTAGTCCACCAACGATAAGCATCACCCTGGAGTAAAGAAACCACACATCCCAACCTCCTAGCATCAAAGTTGATGTTAGCTTTATGACTTTGACTTGAATTGTCCATTGATATTCCTTTAGTTATAATATAGTTATCTTTAGGTTTGATTCTCGATATCCCTATGCGTGAATTGGAGTATTGTTGATAATGAAGCATGACTACTTATGAGTTGAATCTGTGATGTTAATATTTAGGTTGGAATATATCTAAAAATCATGTTGAGAATATTGAGGTGGTTTTCCGTGTGTTTATAAGATTGTTGATGTTGAAGCACACTCCTTGGAGTTGAATATATTATTACAAACTAGGTTGAGTTGCATATAGCAAATGTGCCATGATAGGTGCTTAAAGTGTTTTTAGGTCAATTTGCATATGCAGAATGTTATAAAACCTTTGGAGGTTGGAAATAGTCCCGAAACTTTGAGCATGCAATTAAATGACTTGTAGAAATTATTTTACGTTGAAAAATTACGTACAAGCATAAAATATACTTAATTAAATATTAATAATCTTAATTTCACAATCAGGGCACAAAATTCTGAAAATTATAATTAGGTCCCTAAAACTTGTTCGATTAAATTAGGACTCGTTTCTCTTTAGTTTCTGCTGAAATTGAACTTTGTTCTTGCATGAACATGTAGTATCTAATTAAAGTATATTAAAGAAATTTAGGTTTCATAGGTTTTAAGGATTCTCAAATCCAAAATTAATCTAACCCCTTCAAAGGTTTAAAAACTAGAAAACTCGTAGAAAAACGATGAGATTTTGATGAAGAAAAATATAAAGAATTTATCAAAAAAATTTATTGAAAAGATTAGTGTTTAATCTTGAAAAGATAATGAAGAATATTTCTTGGGAAGGAAGAAACCAAAATCTTGGATTAGGGTTTAAAGCATAATGCAAAAATAAAGTTTTTCAAGTAAAACCAAAGAAAAACGAAGAGAATTTGAACAAGAAAAATATAGGAAAGTAAACCAATGAAATTTTATTAAAAAATAGATATTTACCTTCAAAAGATGATGAAGAGGTTGCCTTGGAGAAGAAGAAACCAAAATTTAAAGAAGAGATATTTTTAAAAAGTGAATTATTTGGTTTTAGATCAAAATTTGAGAATTTTGATTACTTAGGTTAAAAATAGGGATTAAATATTGTTTATATAGTCTCTTGGAAAACCTAGATCAATTAGGATTAGGATTATATCAAATTACCTTAAAGATCCAAAGTTTTGGCTTAGTTTATAAAATTGTCCTCAAGTTTTCAATTTTTACAAAATAGTCACTAATTTCAAAATCTTAGGGATTTAAGGGTTACTTTTCAAAACTGATTTCACCTAAGTCAAATATAAGACAATTAAGAATTTTATAATATTTTCCTACAATTTATTTTGATTTAAAACTAATTTTTTAAGTATTCAATCCCGAACTAGGCTAAACCGATGAAACCGATCCACTAGACCTCTAAACCAACAACAAAACTTCTAGGCACAATTTTAGGGTGTTACAACTTACATTATTTTCATCCATTAGGTCCAATAATGAAGATAAAAGAAAGTCACCAACCCAAATTAATGAGCGGCCCAATCCAAAAGGCAGAAAATTCTAGGCGGAAATTAAGCCACCTTAACACACAGGTCGCATTGATTCTGCTGCAAATGGGTTTCATCTAAAGGTTTTGTTGTTTGTATGCTAGTGGTCATTAATCATGCTCGTTCCCTCAAACGTCGTACCGTTACACAACTTTCTTTCATCTTTTTCTCCACAACAAAACTTCAAAATGGTTAAACAACAACAAAACCCTGTCAGAGCGGCAATATTCAAAAGGTTTTCTATAAAGGCAGTCGAACACGAATATCATCGTATTTTCCAAAATCGACAGATGTTAGAGGAACAAGGCTTTTACTACACAGATGATGACGATCTTGGGCTATAAAATTTCATCCTATCCAAAATCAACTTTGAAAAGTGGCAATTATTTGCAAAGCAACCTTCGACAGCAAATATTAAA
This sequence comes from Abelmoschus esculentus, assembly GCA_035048815.1. NCBI lineage: Eukaryota > Viridiplantae > Streptophyta > Magnoliopsida > Malvales > Malvaceae > Abelmoschus > Abelmoschus esculentus. Next base: position 7,103,023 of record JAUCBN010000010.1, read on the forward strand.
TGTGTAACATCCTGATTTTGGGGTTAGTAATTTGAGTGTTAGTTGGAGAAGTTTGATTCCGGTCGAATCGGATTCTTAAGGTTCGTTATTCCGGGGAAAATTAAAATAATAATATTTTAATCGGATAAGTAGTAATTTTGGGAAATGGTTTATAAATATTAAAATGATGTTTTAAAAATTAAAGAAATATTATTTGAACTTCAATTTGATTTGTAATTAAGTTTAATTATGTACTAGTGACAAAATTGTAATTTTGGAAAAAGATTGGGTGGTTTAATTGGTGATTTTCGAAAATGAACATTTTTAGTAACTAAATTGGAAAGCAAGATATACTTAGAATTCTTAGAGGGACATAAACCCAATTTATTTTTAATTAATAACTTATCCACCAAAATTGATTTTTAAATAGTTTTAAAAAGATGATAATTTTATTTTCTCTCATAACCACTTATTTTCTCATCTTTCTCTAAAGATTTTCTCTTCATCTTCTTCTTCAAATTTCTTCAATTACTTGTTGATTTCTTCATCATTTTCAATAAGATTTATTTCATTTTATTCATCTTTTCATTCTCTACAAAGCTTACTCATCAAATTTGCAAAATCAACATCCATTTTCAAGAAATCAAGGAGAGGATTTCTCATCTTTTTATTGGAGTAAATCTCAAAGGTAACTTGCTGAATTTTAATCTTTTTCTAAGGTTCTTTATTAAAATTCTCAAGTATTAGCTTGCTAATCATTAAGTGAAACTTGATTTCATGTTTTTAATTCTAGATCTAATGATTTTATAAGGATTTGTGTGAAATCTTTTTAGAACTCAATTAATGCTGTAATTAGGTTTATTTAATTATGTTATTATGTCAATTAAATGACTAAATGAGTCTTGAAATGATGGTACATTAATTTAATCCTGGAATAATATAATCGGTGTTGTTTTAAAGTGATTTTCGGTTGTTTTAGGGGCTGTTTTAGGTGTTTTAATGTTTTTGGAGGTATAAGGATGGTTTAGATGTGCTTTTTTTTTCATAATTGAAGTGGATTAGATGTTAGAATCTTTAGGTTTTGGCCTGATGTTGTTCGGATACGTTTCGGCTTAGTTTTCGATCTTTTCGGTTAAGTTTTCGGTAGTTTTGTGGAGGTTTGATGTGGTTGCTGGTTTGATCATGTTATGATGTGAATATGCTATGTTTTTAATGATCTAGAGTTAGAGCAAGAAGGTGCTTAAGTGGCAGGTGCATTGGCGTTACCATCGGAGCATCTACGAGGGCTCATTTCGCTTGTCGGGGAGTGTTTTCGGACTTAAAGCGAATCGCATTTGTACGATTCTGTTTTAGGGACAATGGAAGAGTGTGAAAATTTTTCATAGTTCAAGAGTAAGTAATGTAAATATTTTTGATATATTAACATGAGTTTCGGCTGCATTCGGTAAAGGCATTGATGTTGCTAATGCAATAAGATTTTTTGGAAATGCATAAACATGATTTTGAATTGGTGCATGTATGAGAAATATTTGCTGAAATGCATGGTTTATCAAAGCATCCATGGTTATGGAAATGAGAAAAATGAATTGGAATAATATATGGTTATTTGCTTTACAATTAATGGTGTCATTGGGTATGACTTTCGGTTCATTTGTTGAACACATTATGGATGCATTATGAGCTGAAAAAGAATTGGGATATAATGTGACCTTACATATGATGGTGCCATTGGGCATGACATTTGGTTTATTTATTGAACACATTATGCATACATTATGAGCAGCAAATTATCATGCATATTGGAATATGATATTGGCTTAGTGACATTAACTTTAGACTCCAATATGAATGATATGTCATTAGGATTATCTTTGAGTGCACTATAAATATTATTAAAAATAAAGAATATTGCCTACACGTAACAAGGGTGACTTTGTATCCAATCATGCGTGGTAGAGTCGCCTACACGTAACAAGAGTGACTATGTGTCCAACCATGCATGGTAGAGCTAATAACGGTGACTTCGTGTCATGTCAATGGTGACTTTATGTTTTGACGAGACTAATGGTCTCTAATAATGGATCCGTGTATTCGGGGAACTTAAGGTTCACAATAAGTGATCACTAGAAGCCAATATACATACATGGATTAAAAGAGAACATTGTGCATCATTCATGAAATGTATTGATAATGTTGAACATACTCACGAAAAAAAACTTTGGTTTTATGAACATGAACATGAAATGTTAAGCATGCATAATATAGCATTGCATTGCAACTATGATTTAAATATGGTTTTAAAATTGTTGTATAGATGACTTTGCTAGAGCTTCCTCACTAAGCATGTTGTGCTTAATCTCTCTCTTCATCTTTGCAGAAAATTAAAGACATTTGAAGCTTCATTTGGAGCAAGATGAACAAGGAAAAAGACTACAAAATTTTGGTATGATTTTGACAAATAAGTTGGGGCTTAGCAATGTGTAAATCGAAACCCATATGAGAGTGTGTTTGGTTAGTTTGAAGCTTTGTAATAAGACATTATAATGCTTGACTGTTGGTTAATGAATTATGAGGTTACTTTTGATTGCTTAAAGCATGCCTATACACGATTGTTCTTTGCCTTAAGCCTTAACATGGAAAGCATGCACACTTGCACACGCATGAACATCCTTGTTTCAAACCATATTTTAGGAAGCATGCCTATAGTTTATTTGAGGTTTTCGATGATAATGTTGTTTTATTATATGTTGTTATTTATTATTAGGAATTATGCATATAGTTGATGGTGATTAACGGTTGTGTATTGGGTCGATAATGTTCACTTAGTGTGACGGAATTTTTAGGTTCCAGACCCAAATTTTCGAAACCTTAGGGAAGGTTTCGAAACCTTTGCCAAACAGTTTCGAAACCTTCAGGAAGGTTTCGAAACCTTACGGGTAATTTTGATTCTAGAAAGTTACTAGAACCGAAAAGTTTTGAAACCTTCAGGGAAGTTTCGAAACCTTTTATATAAAGTTTTGAAACCTTTATGGAAGGCTTCAAACCTTTGGCTTCTAGAAATTGATAGTTACTGGAAATTGCATTTTAGTCCCGGATATCTTTCTTTATTCAATTAGGGTATCTACATATGTTATTTTGAGATGAAATTTCTTATGGATGCATAAAGTTGATTTAATTTTAAGATGGATAACTCAATTTGGAAGAATTACTTATAATTTGAAAGATTTACATTTTGGTCCCTAAATTAATGAAACATGCAATTGATGATGTTAGAATGCTCCGTTTGACTTGAAATTTACCTTGAAGGATATTTGTATGTCTAATTAAATTTTGATGAAACGAGTTTCTAATTTGTCACTATAATTTAAAAGTTTTACATTTTTTTCCTTAATCTACTTAAGTGTTTAATTGAATGCTTGTTTGTGATCGGATTATTTCCGTTAATGCTTTGTATGAGACCTTGACATGTATGAACAAAATTATGCATCTAGAAGAAAAAAATATATCGGTTTTAGGTTTGTTTATCGAATTAGACCTTCACGGGTTTGGTTTGATATTCCCCGCATAACCCATTAGTGTCGGTTCCGTCTAGGCTGGGCTAAAGGGGTTACATTTGGTGATATTAGAGCTAGGTTAATAAAGTGTGTTGTCGGTTTGCTAAGTGAGTGGATTGTTTGTTAAATGTGTGTGATTGAGCATGATGTGATGTTAACTTGTAGGATATCTACAGATGATGGTTGTACTTGAATGATGATGGTTAAAAAGGGTTATCGATTACACATTGCCAATGCCAACACATTTTCAGGTGCTCTATAGTTTTTCCCTTGAATCTTGCCCGAATGTAAGTCTAATATGTATTGATACTATATGTTTAATTTCATATTTAATGTTTTTAGAATATGCTTCTGAGACGTAAATCACGAGCTAGTGTTGGTATGAACATTGATGGTCAAGATTAAGGATGAAACGACTACTAGGGAAGAGTAATTTCTTCCTCCTACTACATGAGTGTACCTCCGATTATATAGGAAGGTCAGTTTAGGGTGTTACACCGTTCTTTAAGGTGTATTTCAGTCTGCTGAAACAGGTACGGCTGTTGCTAATCTGACTTGGGAGTGGTTAGCGAGTTGGTAGTTGATATTATGGGAATTGAGGATGTTATTTGTAAGTGTGAACAATAACTATGCATAGAGTAAGAGCACATATATGTATATATCTATAGATAATGCAGGACATGCATACATTCTTAAGCGTGACATTAGAAATTGCATTTACATGCGCATGCACTTGTATAGGCATTTATGAGGGCATACAGGAAATCATGCATAATTTGTTCACACTTGCGAGTAGCTCCTTGAAGATATAAGTGGGGTTTGGTTGGTTCTTTAGGGTGTAGGTGTGAAAAAAAAAGGTTGAAAGGGCTTCCTTTTGGTGTTGAGTTGGATGTGTAGTGGGCAAGCTACCCTTTTGGTTAGGGAGTAGTCTTGGATGAGGAATGAGTGGTTGAGCTCAGAGTTGCGAATGTTTAAAACCAAGGGAAATACCCTGAGTTATGGTTAGTTTGAGTTGGTCATTACAAAAGGTAAGGCTGAGTTTTTCGGATTGCTTCTTGTTAGGGTTTGGAGGTAGTAAGAAGGTTGCAGCATGTTATCTAGAGTAAGGCGGGTTGGTGTTTTTCTGAGTAATGTGAAATTGTTTTTTTGAAAAGATGTTGTTTTATTGTCATGTTGGTGGAAAAAAATAATTATATGGAATTCTTTGTAGTATGATTAGTGTGCGGTTAGATCGAGAGTTGTGACAGATCTGGTATTTTTCCGTTAGGAATAATAGGGTCAAGATGGAAAGCAAAATATGAGATATATATTGGTATGGGAGTTGTGGTATCATGGGTTTGAATCATGGATTGTTGTGACCTTGAGAGGTTTGGTTGTATTATAAAGGAGGAAAATATACTTGTTGGGTTTACAAGGTGTTAAGTTGGATATACCTCGGCTAAAGTTAGTTTGTGATGATGTTTGAAGTGGTGTATTAGGACCACTGGACAGTTTATGGTTTGTATCGGTTGTTCAGTCTTGTGGGTTTGCTTTTATTGAAAAGTATTGTGAGGGTTTGTATTCGGTGGGTTTATGTTTGTGGATGTTTCATTAATATGGTTACTGCTTTGGCAAGGTTATAAAATAAGAGATGTTGGAGCAAGTAGAAGGAATAATTCTACAAGCTTGGATTTTGTTGTGGTATAAATGAGATAAGAGTTGGTTTATCAATGAATAGATATTGGTAAGGAGTTTTGAGTTAAGTGTCAAGGCATTTAATGATGTGTGAATCTTAAAGGTTGAAACGTGGTATTGAGTTGATTGTGGTGGCTAAACCTTAAGTTGGAGGTATTATCATTAAGATGAGTATAATATTGAGTATTGACACAAAGTTGGTAAGTTTCTTTTATGGTATGTTTTATGGAATGTTAGCTATCGGGGATGACTTGGCTTACATAAGGATGCTTGTAATGGGAGTTTGTTATATGGTGTAAGCCAGGATTGTTGTGGAGTTACGAGAGAAGATGTTTGGTTAATCTATAGGGAGACCTAGTAAAATGGTGGAGCTATGAGTGGGACTCTACCTTGGTTAAGCTGAATAGGGACAAGTCGTGGCCTGGTGTTTGTTGAGGGTCTAATTAAGGATGTGCTTGGAAAAGTTTAGTTTTGTGTTGAGAATCTTTTTGTGTTATGTGAGCCGCATGGTTATTTCAAAAAGTGTCGAGATGGAATGGTATCTTGATCAGGGCTTATGGTAATCTTTTTTTTCTGTGTGATTGGTGGTAAAGTGTTATGGTAGAAGTTGGGGAAACATGTATTTTCGACTGAGCTTGTTTGGATCATGTTTGAATAATGTGTAGATGTTTATCTTGCTGATAAGGTAAGAGTGAGTATCAATTTTCTTTCGATTATTATTAGTAGTAAAGGTGCAAAGGTTAAAGTCGAAAAGAATCATCATAAGTTTGGTAGTAAATTATATGGATGGTATGGAGCTTTCCTATGAGGGTTGGTGGATCAATCACTTGTTTGAGTACAGGTTTCTTGGGTTTCTAAGTCCCATTAGATAGATGGGTGAGTGGTGTATCTATAATATGTTAAGATTTGAGGATTTTAAGACCGACATAGGTTGCCGTTTGGATTTTGGGTTTCATCATTCATAGGTCAATGGATGATATGTTGTGATGTTATGATATGGTTAATATGACTAATAATGAAGTTGGTGGTGGTGGTGGAGCATCATTGTGTGCAGTGGAGGTTGGTGAAAGGCTTAGTTGATTACTCAGTATGTGGGAGGATGTCGAAAATAAGGTTAGTTCGATGGTAGTGGTATGGAAATCGTTGCGGTTATCAAGAGTTGGTTATCGATCTTAAGCAAGAAAAAGGGGGTTTTCTTTTGAGTGATGTTTTCTGTGAGAATTGAGATGGTGTGATGGTATGTGCGTTGTTGCTTTGTTGTGAGGGATGAATCTGTTGGTTATCCGAAGAGGGTAAGTGTGGGTTGTCTGTTGCATATCATCCGGTGAAAACTTATATGGTGGCTGATGCTTTGAGCCGTAAAGTAGTGATGGAGTTGAGAGCGGTGTTTGCTAAGTTGAGTATTTTAAGGAAGGTGGTTTAGTGGCAGAATTGCAAGAAAAACTGTCTTGGTTGAGATGTTAAAGGTGAAACAGTTGGAGGATGAGGCTTTGGTGTTTTTTTAGAGATTATTGCTGAGGGTAGACCGACCGAGTATCATTTTGATGATGATGAGGTGTTATGGTTTAGAGGTCGAATTATGGTGTCGAATGATGTTGAGTTGAGGCAAGCTATTTTGGCAGAAGCACATACTAGTTCATTTGCTATGCATCCGGGTAGAGTGAAGATGTATAGGGATCTTAAAAGTGTGTACTTTTGGATTGATTTAAAAAAAGATATGACGGAGTCCAAGAAGGATTTTATATGGGTTATTATTAATAGGTTTACAAAGTGTGCACATTTTCTTGCCGTGCATACGATGTGTTCTATGGATAAGTTGGTAGAGTTGTATGTTTTCTAAGGTGGTGAAGTTGCATAGTGTGCCTAAGTTGATCATATCGGATAGAGATCCGCATTTTATCTCTAAGTTTAGGGAAAAGTTTGTAGGTTGCTTTGGGTACAAGGCTTAGTTTAGTACTGTTTATCGTCTTCAGACAAATGATCAGTCTGAACGTGTTAGTCAGACTTTGGAGCATATGTTGAGATGTTGCATCATTGAGTTTCAAGGTTCTTGGGAGAAACAATGGCCTTTGGTAGAGTTTGCTTATAATAATAGTTTTCAAGCAAGTATACAGATGGCACCGTTTGAAGTTTTATTGTGTTGGAAGGAAGATAGACGGAAGTATGTTTCTTTACCTCAAGTGTTGAAGGATACGGATGAGGAGGTTAAGCTTATTTGTGCCAAGCTTAAGAAGGCTTCAGATAGGCAAAAGTCCTATGCCGATTTGAAGCATAGAGAGGTGGAATATGCTGTCAGAAATAAAGTGTTTCTAAAGGTTTCCCATAGAAGAAGTTAATGAGGTTTGAACATAAGGGTAAGTTAAGTCCTCGTTTCATTGGGCCGTATGAGATGTTAGAGCGAATTGGTCATGTTGTTTATCGGTTGAGGTTGTCGGTGGAGTTGAGTTGGATGCATTATGTTTTTCATGTATCGATGCTTCGTAAGTATAGATCAGATCCTTCTCATGTTGTTCTAGTTGAGGAGATTGAGTTAAGAGCGGATATGAGTTATGAGGAGAAACTAGTGAGGATTTTGGATATGATACAAAGGTTCTTCGAGAGAAGACCATAGATTTGGTTAAAGTGCTTTGGAAACACCGAGGTGTCGAAGAGGCAACTTGAGAGACAAGCAAAAGCATGGAGGAACGGTACCTCACTTGTTTGCTTCAAGTGAGAATTTTGAGGATGAAATTTTCTTAAAAGGGGGAGAGTTGTAACATCCCGGTTTTGGGGTTAGTAGTTTGAGCGTTAGTTGGAGAAGTTTGATTCGGGTCGAATCGGGTTCTTAAGGTTCGTTATTCTGAGGAAAATTAAAATAATAATATTTTAATCGGACAAGTAATAATTTTGGGAAATGGTTTAGAAATATTAAAATGATGTTTTAAAAATTAAAGGAATGTTATTTGAACTTCAATTTGATTTGTAATTAAGTTTAATTATGTACTAGTGATCAAATTGTAATTTTGGAAAAAGATTGGATGGTTTAATTGGTGATTTTCGAAAATTGGCATTTTTAGTGACTAAATTAGAAAGCAAGCTATACTTAGAATACTTAGAGGGCCATAAACCCAATTTATTTTTAATTAATAATTTATCCACCAAAATTGTTTTTAAATAGTTTTAAAAAGATGATAATTTTATTTTCTCTCATAACCACTTATTTTCTTATCTTTTCTCTCATGATTTTATCTCCATTATCTCTCTATCTTCTTCTTCAAATTTCTTCAATTACTTGCTGATTTCTTCATCATTTTCAACAAGATTTATTTTATTTTATTCATCTTTTCATTCTCTACAAAGCCTACTCATCAATTTTGCAAAATCAACATCCATTTTCAAGAAATCAATGAGAGGATTTCTCATCTTTTTGGTGGAGTAAATCTCAAAGGTAACTTGCTAAATTTTAATCTTTTTCTAAGGTTCTTTATTGAAATTCCCAAGTATTAGCTTGCTAATCGTTAAGTGAAACTTGATTTCATGTTTTTATTTCTAGATCTAATGATTTTATGAGGATTTTGTGAAATCTTTTTAGATCTCAATTAATGTTGTAATTAGCTTGATTTAATTATGTTATTATGTAAATTAAATAATTAAATGAGTCTTGAATTGATGGCACATTAATTTAATCCCGGAATAATGTAATCGGTGTTGTTTTATGGTGATTTTCGGTTGTTTTAGGGGTTGTTTTAGGTGTTTTAATGTTTTTGGAGGTATAAGGATGGTTTGGATGTGCTTTTTGTTCATAATTGAAGTGGATTAGATGTTAGAATCTTTAGGTTTTGGGCTGATGTTGTTCGGATGCGTTTCGGCTTAGTTTTTGATCTTTTCGGTTCAGTTTTCGGTAGTTTTGTGGAGCTTTGATGTGATTGTTGGTTTGAGCATGTTATGATGTGAATATGCTATGTTTTAATGATGTAGAGGTAGTGCAAGAAGGTGCTTAAGTGGCTGGTGCATTGACGTTACCATCGGAGCATGTGCGAGGGCTCGTTTCTCTTGTCCGCGAGTGTTTTCGGACTTAAAGCGAATCGCACTGGTACGATTCTATTTTGGATACTATGGAAGAGTGTGAAAACTTTGTATAGTTCAAGAGTAAGTAAAGCAAATGTTTTTGATATATTAACATGAGTTTCAGCTACATTCGGTAAAGGCATTGATGTTGCCAATGCAGTGAGATTTTTTGGAAATGCATAAACATGATTTTGAATTGGTGCATGTATGATAAATATTTGCTGAAATGCATGGTTTATCAAAGAATCCATGGTTATGGAAATAAGAAAAATGAATTAGAATAATATATGGTTATTTGCTTTACAATTAATGGTGTCATTGGGTATGACTTTCGGTTCATTTGTTGAACACATTATGGATGCATTATAAGCTGAAAATGAATTGGGATATAATGTGACCTTACATATGATGGTGCCATTGGGCATGACATTTGGTTCATTTATTGAACACATTATGCATACATTATGAGCAGCAAATTATCATGCATATTGGAATATGATATTGGCTTAGTGACACTAACTTTAGACTCCAATATGAATGATATGTCATTAGGATTATCTTTGAGTGTACTATAAATATTATTGAGAGTAAAGAATATTGCCTACACTTAACAAGGGTGACTTTGTGTTCAATCGTGCGTGGTAGAGTACACGTAACAAGGGTGACTATGTGTCCAACCGTGCGTGGTAGAGCTAATAATGGTGACTTCGTGTCATGTCAATGGTGACTTTGTATTATGACGAGACTAATGGTCTCTAATAATGGATCCGTGTATTCGGTGAACTTAAGGTTCACAATAAATGATCACTAGAAGTCAATATGCATACATGGATTAAAAAAGAACATTGTGCATCATTCATGAAATGTATTGATAATGTTGAACATACTCAAGAAAAAAAACTTTGGTTTTATGAACATGAAATGTTAAACATGCATAATTTAGCGTTGCATTGCAACTATGATTTAAATATGGTTTTAAAATTTTTGCATACATGACCTTGCTAGAGCTTCCTCACTAAGTATGTTGTGCTTAAGCTCTCTTTTCATCTTTGCAGAAAATTAAAGGCATTTGGAGCTTCATTTAGAGAAAGAGGATCAAGGGAAAAGACTACAAAATTTTGGTATGATTTGGCAAATAAGTTGGTGCTTAGCAATGTGTAAATCGAAACCCACATGAGAGTATGTTTGGTTGTTTAAAGCTTTGTAATAAGACATTATAATGCTTGACTGTTGGTTGATGAACTATGAGGTTACTTTTGATAGCTTAAAGCATGCCTATACACGATTGTTCTTTGCCTTAAGCCTTAACATGGAAAGCATGCACACTTGCAGAAGCATGAACATCCTTGTTTCAAACCATATTTTAGGAAGTATGCCTATAGGTTATTTGATGTTCTTGATGATAATGTTGGTGTGATATATGTTGTTATTTATGATTAGGAATTATGCATATAGTTGGTGGTGATTAACGATTGTGTATTGGGTCGATAATGTTCACTTAGTGTGAAAGAACTTTTAAGTTCTAGACCCAAGGTTTCGAAACCTTAGGGAAGGTTTCGAAACCTTGTGATCAATTTTGATTCTGGAAAGTTACTGGACGCGAAAAGTTTTAAAACCTTCAGGAAAGTTTCGAAACCTTTTACATAAAGTTTCGAAACCTTTATTGAAGGTTTCGAAACCTTTGGCCGCTAGAAATTGATAGTTGCTGAAAATTATATTTTAGTCCCGGATATCTTTCTTTATTCAATTAGGGTATCTACATATGTTATTTTGAGATGAAATTTCTTATGGATGCATAAAGTTGATTTAATTTTATGATGGATAAATCAATTTGGAAGAATTACTTATAATTTGAAAGATTTATATTTTGGTCCCTAAATTAATGAAACATGCAATTGATGATGTTCGGATGCTCCATTTGACTTGAAATTTACCGTGAAGGATATTTGTATGTCTAATTGAACTTTGATTAAACGAGTTTCTACTTTGTCACTATAATTTAAAAGTTTTATGCTTTAGTCCTTAATCTACTTAAGTGTTTAATTAAATGCTTGTTTGTGATCGGATTATTTCCGTTAATGCTTTGTATGAGACCTTGATGTAGGAACATAATTATGCATCTAGAAGAAAAAAATATATCGGTTTTAGGATTGTTTATCGAATTGGACTTTTGCGGGTTTGTTTTGATATTTCCCATATAACCCATTAGTGTCGGTTCTGTCTAGACCGAGATAAGGGGGTTACAAAATGGGTACGAGAATTTACGCACATTGACCAGTGGAAAACAAACCATAATCTTATCTTCGAGGAAGGGCAATACCCATAGTTGATGTCATCATCAACGCTCATTTTAGTCTTCACATTGAAACTGATGAACATGCTGCGTTCGAAATTGCCCTGACAGCCAACGACTATGAATTGATGAAGGCGAAACTCTGCATGCCTAGAGCAGAATGAAACACTGGAAGCACCGCGGCTCTGTTAGCCGCAAAGACTTACAACCAGAGGCCAAGTTATGGAACACGTTCGTAAAAAGAACTTGCTGCCAACCTCACACAATCAGACAGTAGATCGGCCACGCCTGGCACTAATTCATTCAATCATCCACAACTGAAGGATTAATGCGGGCCGCATCATCAGTGAGCAGACTCGAAAGTGTGCCACCAAGGAAAAAGGTATATTCATTTCTCCATGTTTAATAACTACCTTAGCAAGACTCGAAAGTGTATCAATGTTGCCTTTTGACACGTACACACCGGAGAGAAAGGGGTGGACCAGGGATGTTTACTTCAAAAGAATACAAGTAGAGGAAGCTATCCCACAAGCATTCATCCTTTCTTCCACAGACACAACATCTGCCGAATCCGCATAAACAGCAGGCACAACTGAAGCCGCAAAAGAAGCCATCCCAACACAAGAGGGTGTTCTGAACATTCTATTACGCATGGAGAGGAGGCAGCCGACCTTCATGAATTACGTCAAGGAATTCAATAGTTCTATCATAGCAACAATCCTAGAAGAACTCCCCACATGTGAGATGACATTCCCAGAATTCATTGTTGACCTCTCCATCCCACAATAGCATCCATCTACTCCTATCTAAAAAGCTACTGCCTTCGCCACGGTACCTTTAGCTCCTGCTGGCACCACCGCGGCTACTAACCATAAAACCATTTTCTACCACCTTAGCAGCCACAACAATGAGGAAAAAATCCGTTAAATGAGTTGTTTCACTAGTAGATTCCAGTTTATTAAAGTGGAGCAGTTCCTCTGATTCTATGCAAGCAGCAAAGGACTATATTGCCTCCATCAATAAGAAAAGGAAGGCCTCTGGTTCTGTCACAGCCACCTCCCCCATCAACATTGACACGGAGGACGAACCAGTGCAAGATCCCACTCTCATTCGCGTCCAGCCACTACGATCAGCTAAAAAGCCAATAGTGAGTCCACCCAAGCCAGTCGTTGAACAGCAACCGAGGGCACGTTGTAAGCTCCTCATCGATAGTGACTCCGAAGATTCTTTCGGGTCCGTAGAATTTTAAGGGCGGTAATTTTTCTTTTTCCTTTTTCTTTCTTTTATTTTCTGTTATTTATGTTTTTTTCTCTATTACATGTCCACGCATTAAGGATAATGCATCCCTCGAGTGTGGGGGAGCATTGGTTCTATTCTGTAACATGTAATTGTCTGCAACGTATGGAAGTAAGTAATTATATCTCTATTGCCTTAATTTTTGTCTTAATATCGTACTCATATCATTGTAAATTTTTTTAAGTCTATTAAGTTTTATTGAAACTACCTCGGCAGTAATATATTTTTCAGCCGCCGCCGTAGTTCACACAATTCACCAGACTTGAATTCCGAAAAGTTTGCTAGGATTAGTACTTAGGATTAGACTATGAACCTGAAAACATCCTTAACACTGCTAGTCTTAGTTGATTTTAAAAGTTCTTTTCTTTAAAAAGCAATAAGGACTTAAGCTTAGATTTTAAACTAGAGGTGCCTATCACCGGCTCTAGTTAGTCCATAGAGGTGCCCATGACTGGCTCTAGGATTTAGTTTTTCTCCCATTTACTAGAGGTGCCTGAAATTAGCTCTAGTAAGGAATAGCTAAACACTTAAGGTGCCCAAAAATTGGCTCAAACAGTATAAGTATATAGAAATGTATATTTATATATCAATTTAGGGAGAAAGAAGGAAAAAGGATTAAAAAAAAAATCTTAGTCGGAAATCTTGAGTTAGAAAAAGGATTAGAACTTAGAAAATCAGCATTAACATAGCTACGCGTACACACACTAAGACTTATAGTCCAATTCCGAGGAATGCCTAGAACCTAGAAGAGGCCGAGTCAAGAAGTGATTTTCGTTGCGGCAGGTAGGATGGTATATTACTTTAAAATTCCCGACTTAAAAATTATCCTTTGCATTTCTTAAGGACAAACAATAGTTCGAGTTTATGGGTGTGTTGAGTACTCAAAAGTCCTCATTTTTATATCATTTTCCCACTCATTTATTTCTAATAAAGACAGATTTAAAGGAGATAAGGGATATTTCCGATTATTTTCCATACTTTAGCATCCGAACACTAATTTTATGAACTTATCTATTATTTGGCATAAAACATATGCGGTTGATAGTTTTCTTTCTTAGAAAAGAAACTACATCACAAAGACGGTCAAGTGAGAAGATAGATGATGAATTGCAGATAAAGCACCCGCTACGGCAACATTTTGGAGGTCATAGCAGCAACGTGAAAATAAAAACTGGTGCTCGATAGAGAGAGAAAAAGATGTCGAACTTAACAAACAAATAGAGAGAGAAAGTCAGATCTAATTTACGAGGTCAAGCCCTTGTCAAAGTCAACCGTGGGAAAGAAGATATATTTTAGGAAATAAGAATAGAATAATAAAATTTAATTAGGAGTTATATTTCTTTCTCTTTAGAACTCTTTTCTTACATGGAAAACTCAACTTAAGGTTTGACCTATATAAAGCACTTATTAGGTTTAGGTGTAGGTTCGAGTTGAATTCTCTCTAGTATATACCCTTAGCCGTCGACTACATCATGTTCTAACTTCTTTGGAGGTTTAAGTTGTTTGTGGAATAGTTAGGAAGAAGGTTGTGTTGTTCTTAATACTTATTAATGCAAAACTTATTTCATAGTTTATTCTCTCTTGGTATTTACTTTTCTCGTATTTGAGCTCGAAAGATAGTATGTGAAGAAAAACCCATTTTCCTAGCACCGGGAGATGTAAGTTCATGAAACGAGAGAATACGGTCTTTGCTCATGAGAATTGACTAATCCGATTGAAAGATTAACTGCCCAAGATTTTAGCGAGTAACAAGACGCATGTGTTTGGTTGTTATCTGTCCTTGATTCACGCTAGGAGGTATCATCAAGATGTGGGTTTCAACAGTTCGCTTCGCTTAGGGATAAGGAAGAAGACATACAAGGATGCTCTATCGAACAATGGAATGTTGAATTGTCGACAAGGTAAAACCCCGCCTAGGCAGCTACGGCGACCCTTTGTGCGACCCGTTGAGATGACAATTCAACCCACTGCATTAATAAGTGGATACTTAATACAACTGGATTCTCCTCTACAAAGCATTCAATTTAGCCTCACTTCTATCATCTTTATTATTTCGTTAATTAGTTTTATGTTTAATAGTTTTCTTAGCTATAATTCAAACCCAATTTATTTATGTCTTTATTTTCCATAGTGCAGTCGTAAGAAGTAGTGAAGTCGACACATTCCTTGTGGGTTCGACAACCTAAAGTATTACAATCTAACAAAGGTTGAATCAATAGGACTTCCGAGCCTCCATCAAAACACATCTATAATCAAGTATACAAGTCACAAAACGAGCATGACTAAAACACATTGTAAAACAAGGCATAATATGGGAAGCTTTAAGAAAGCAATACTTTAAACTTACTTTCGAGTATAGGGAGGTTTTTACACTATCATTACACCCCAAAACCTTTGAAAACATAATTAAAACACCATCGAAGTAACCCACTCTCATAATCACTCACCAAAACCGAAAATTACTCAACAAGTCACCCGAAAACGCGATTCGGCTTTCCGATCACCCTTAAACTTTTTCCTAAAACTCTTGAACTGATTCAAGCATAAAAACCAGAATTTTTAGTGCATTATAATTCACCCAAACATCACTTAAGTCGGACCAATACATCACAACCCCTAAAAACACCATAAAACCTAATCGAAACTAACTGAAAACCTCTTCAAACATAATCTAGCCTTTTGTAAAGGATTAGATACTTAAAAGACATCTTAATTAAATCTAAAAACTTCAATATTCATGTATTTAGGGATCAAAAGCATCCATTTAAAACCCTTGAACAAAAATCAATAAAACAATGGAATTTTTATAAAAAATGATTTTATTAATTTAAGACTTTAAAAATTGTTGCAATCAACCAGTAACTTATGAATTTCATTAAAGAACTTTAGGTTTCAGAGTTTTGAATGATTCTCACCTCCAAAATTGATCCAACCACCTTTCAAGGTTTAAAAACAAGTAAAACCGAAAGAAAAAAAAGAGATTTTAAAGAAAAAAATATAAAGAATTAACCAAACGAATTTTTATTGAAAAGATCGGTGTTTAATTTCAAAACGATGATGGAGTGGCTCCTATAAGAGGATAAAAAGAAATTCTAAAAATAGGTTTATGTTTTGATGTAAAATTAGTTTTAAGGAATTATAATCAAGTTATTTTGTGTTTTGTATTTTAAAACTTTGGTTAAGACTTAATTAAATATGCCATGGAAGGTTATATCAACTATAATTATAATTGGATCAAATACCCTTAAATATTCAAAGTTTTGGCTTAGTTTATAAAATTGTCCTCTAGTTTTCAATTTTTATAAAATAGTCACTAATTTCAAATATACTAGGGATTCAAGGGTCAATTTTCGAAATTGAGTTGAACTAAGTCAAATATATATCAAATAAGAATTTTAGGATATTTTTACATAATTTATTTTAAAAAAAACTAATTTTAAAGTATCTAATCATGAACTAGGCTAAACCGACGAAACTGATTCGTTAAACTTTTAGGCCCAATTTTGGGGCTTTAAAATCCCTATTTTTGAATTTGAGAGTTTTTGATAATCAAGCATGACTAATTTGAGTTGAATCTATGATGTATTTATTTATGTCGGAATACATCTAGAAATAATGTTGAGTATATTAATGATATTCTTAGAAGTGTTTATGAGATTGTTGAAGTTGAAGCATGCTCTTAGGAGTTTGAATATATTGTTGCTAACTAAGTTACAAAGCATCTAATACGTTGTTACTAAGATGCGAATGATGTTTACTTAGGTGTTTCTGCATCTAGAGAATGTTTTGAAAGCGTTAGATTCTAGAAATCTGTAGTTTCTAGGTAGATGGTTTTGAAATAGTTTCATAGGGTATCGATACGCCAAGCATGAACACGAAAGAAATCTGGGAAAATTTAGCTTAATTATTGATACCATTTGAACATCTTTCAAAATGTTAGCTTGAATACAAGCAAGTGTATTCATACGCTTGACCAGGATTTTGATACCTGTTTTGACAATGTTGATTCGTATCGAAACATGGTATTGGTTGTATCGATACTTGTTACGTAGGTTATCGGACATGTGATAGCCCGAGTATTGATACGCTTGGTTGGTGTTCTGATACTACTATTGACAGTGGAGAATGGTATCAAAATAGGACCAAGGGGTATCGATACCCCTAATCTTTAAATTAGTTAAAAGCTAAAAATAGGTTTAGATTCTTTATGTTTTAGTCCCTAAAACATGTGCATGAAATTAAATGAGTTGTAGACCTTATTTAAGACTGAAATTTGAGATAAATGCATGTAATGAACTTAATTAAAAATTGGTATCGATGATTTCATAATTAGTCCTTTAGTTTCTAGAAAATTATATTTTGATCCTTAAAGTATGTTTGTACATTTTAGGACTCGTTGCTTATCTATTTTTACTGTAATTGAATATAATCTATGCACGAACATGTAGGATCAAAATTAAGCATCTAGATAAGATAAAAATGAATGTTTTTTAGGATCGTTTATTGGGACGAACCTCTGGATTAGTCTTGGTATTTCACGTGTTGCTCATTCAAGTCAAGTTTTATCTAAACCGGGTCAAGGGGGTTATAAAGTTATCGATGGATCCAAGTTAATGGTTAGAGGAGAAAGGAATCCTTGTATCCCTAACTTTGTTTAAGTTTTGTGGCACAAAAGGTTATACAACAAGGTTGTGAGGCTTTCTTTACTCAGTTGGTTGATATGAAGGATTGAGGTCTCAACTTTGGAAAGTATTCAGACAGTTTGTGAGTTTGTCGATGTGTTTCCCAAGGAGTTACCAAGTTTACCGCTAGATAAGAGAGCCTCACTTGCTTGAGTTTCGTATCGAGGTGTTGCTAGCTACGACACCGATATCCATAACCCCTTACTGTATGGCACTAACCGAGATAAGGGAGTTAAAGATTCACATTCAAGTCTGAGGCTCAAGAAGGCTCAAACATTGAAAACTAACGCTTCGAGTTAACCTGATACTCGAATCCAAAATATGAATCGTTACATATTTTGTTTAACATATATCCGTATTTATGTACATATTACTTTTTTGTTTATAATATGTATTATACCTTGGTACACATCATGTCATCATTTAAAATCATATATATTACCTTACCACGTATATTTATTTATCATATGTGAGAGAGATATTTATATGATATTAAATATTTGTACATTTGCTTATATTATGCTTATTTTATCGTTGTTCTTATTTTATTTATTTTATTTTAATTTACCTTTTAATTTGGTTGTTTGCATATTTATTTATATGTATTTTGTTTATCATATTTTTATTTGTCATTTATATGTCCTTTTTAATAATTCTTATTTAACAAATTAAAGTTAAAATAAAAAAAAGGTATCTATTAGTATTGATATTTGTGTCGTAATAGTTCGGATTATCGAATGTTGACCGAATTTTGAATTAATTTTTATTGTCTCTAAGTAAATTAATAATTAAAATTAACGTGATATTTGATAGATTGAAGAGAAAAATAAATAATGAAATTAGATCACAAAATTATTTGATAAATGTAAGTTTTAAAAATAATATTATTAGAAGAAACAAATTAAAATATTTTTAAAAAAATATCCAAATAATTGTATTCCATTTTTAGGTTCAAACTAAACTAACCTTGTCCTAATCCCATGGCTAAATCCATGTTTCAAAGACCATTATGAAATCATCCCCCATCCTCGTAATAACATCTTCTTCTTAGTTTGTACTCTGAAACAAAGAAAAAACAATACTAGAAAGAGAAATCAAGCCTCCAGGAAGTGAACTACGGACAAGAGAAAGATGAAAATCAAAAGCACCTTCGGATTGGTTGTTCTGCTAGTAACTACAACTTCACTATCTGTCATAGCTAGGCCCGATTCATTCGAAGCCGTATCAACCCAGGATAATAACGACGAAGGGGGTGCCTTCTCTAATCCAGCATCCGAGTTTGGCGATGATAGTGGGACTGAAGACGCTGTGTTAGGTTTGGAAAAGGCCGAGAAAAAATGGAAAGATGCAGTTACAGGAGCTAACGTTGGATCTTGGGCCGGAGGTCCTACCGAAGATCAATTTGGATCTTGGGCTGGAGGTCCTACCGGAGTTGACTCAATAGGGGATGGTAATTCAATTATTTGTAATGAGCAAGGCCCTTGTTATAAGAAGAAGCTTACCTGCCCTGCTAAGTGCACTATCCAAGTTAATAAGTCAGGGTCAGGTTTCTCTGCCAGTGCGGGTGCCGGTGGCTGCACCATGGATTGTAAGACATGCACAGTTACTTGTTAGAAGGATAATGGACAACATAAGTACTAGTTTTTTAAAAAGAAAAAAATGTTACTCTTGTAGCTCTTAACGAAATTAATCTTTGTTTTAACTATTTTATGTATTAAGAGGTTTGTTATCCTAATAATTTACATTGATCTCCTTTCTCTGCATGAATAGAGACTCAAGATTTATTCAGAATTAACAATAAAGAAATAAAATAAAATATAATTCTTGAGTTTATGTGAACCTTGAAGCTTAATTTCTTTCTCCGTATGATTGGGACATTATATAAACCAAGTATACTACTATATATATGTCTCTCTGTTTTTGTTGGTCTTAAAATTATTACATCACGTGGGTGAAGGCATTGCATTGAATCATATTAGGAACAGAACAAACCTGGATAACCCAGATACTTACAACTAATTCAAGACAGAATAATCTAGAACCAATAAAGCAGATAGAAGATCTACACAAACAAAAGATTTTTTTGATAAATAAAAAAATTTATTCATCCAAAATTATTAATAAATTATACAAACAATAAAGAAATTATCTATACCATTAAATAAAGCTATCAATATAATTTTTCAGTTCATAGCAAGATTTGGATAATTAAGTCGCAAATATTTTTTAAATAACCTATATCAAACACTTACCTTTATTAAAAAAAAACAATGATATTCACCTGCCTTGGTTTATTCTCGTGCACTCTACTATTACGTTCTTGCCAAATGAAATAGGGGTAACAACATCATGCTAACTGAGTGACACAGCAACTAAGATAGATTTTCTCTTACCATGGATTAACATCCATTATACCATATTTGATCAATCATCTAGAGAAGTATTTTTTGGTGGGCTATCATAATTTTCTTTCAAACATGTTGAGAATAAAGGCAATCAGTAAATAGGTGATTCTTATTCTCTAGAGAAATATTTTTTGGCTCACCCATGTTAACATTCGTGCTTTGGTTGGTAGTCAATCTTCAATTGTAAGCCAAGTAAAATAGAGAATTGAGGGCTTGATGGATCGTCCCAAATAATTTTATATCATAAAACTCTCATATTTTTATACTGAAAAACCTCCCATATTTTCTTTACTTTGAAGATATCATCTGAGACTCTAATAATCTGGTAAAAAATGTTGAGGGGAAGTTGTATGGCTTGAGGAAATCTACAAAACAAGGTAAGAAGTGTTGAGTTTGGTGGGAGATGATTTGTTGGTAGGGGTTGAAGAGTAAAACAAGAAAAAGGGGTGAAGTTAAGTTCTCTTCAGTTTATTCATGTTTTTGGCTTCTAAGATCGTATATAGAAGTGTCTAATTGTTGGTTTCAACTCCTTGAAGAGAAGCAAGTTGGAGAGCCCTCTAGGAGCCTTGGGAAGCAAAAAGCTTGAAGAAAGGGAAAAACGTGGTTGCAGCGGGTTTTTTGCTAAGGTTGGTACTCTTTCAATTTCTTAGCACTTGCATTTCATAAGATTAAGCATTGTTGCATGTATGATTGAATTGCTTGAATGCTTGATAGCTTGGTAGCCTTTTTAATGGTGAAATTACATATTGATGATGAACTACTGAAAATTGGCCTTGATCATGCTTAAAATCATCCCCATAACATTTAAGAATGAAGGGGAGATCAACCATGTAGATTAAGTTTAGGATTACTGAATTCTCACTCTAAACCTGCATTTTCGAGCAGGGTACCGATAAGGGGTGGCCTCGTATCGATATGCTAGAGTAGAAAGGGAGGGAAAAATGTAAGGGTGTACCAATACGTCAGCCCGTCTACCGATACCCCCTACTTAATTCAAATTTCATAAACATTTTTCGATTCTGGTATGCAAGGGCGTATCGGTACCACTGTTTCATTGGTTGTTATGAAATGGGCAAATTGATATGCCAAATAGGCGTATCAATACTGGTTTAGCTTAGTATCGGTATAGGGTGGTACCGTATCGATATAGATAAGTTCTCCTTGGCCTATTCGTAGTTGGTTAACTTAGCGTATCGATACGCAAAGGAGGCATATCAATACCAAGGGGTGCATCGATACCCCATATAAGCATATCAGTACTTGCTAAGCAATTTGTCCAAAAATTAACACTTTTATTCGGAGGTTCTATAATTTGAGGTAAAAGGTCCTAAGGGTCTCTTAAGGTGCAAAATGAAATATAAAACTAAGAAAATGATATTTTAACCTCGTTTATGAGAAAATTGAATAATAACTTGGCTTTAGGTGGGTATATGTTTGGTATTTGAAACCAATAAAAAAATGTTGTGATATAAATGAGTATGTAATATACTAGGAACCTTGCTTAGTACTGATGGGTTCCTTAGGGTTATATTATATGGAGTGATATCTCACATACTTTCCTTAGTGATGATGGGTCCCTTATTATTATACTACTATAAGGTGATATCGAACACCTTATATATATGATCAAAGTGTTGTAATACTTGAAGACTTTCTGAACGTAGGATCCCTATGCTTAATAGAAGCGGGTCAGTTCTTAGATGCTTGATGAACCATTCCAAGCATGGATATAGGATTACAATGCTCAATGAACGTGGGCCTCATCTTAGAGTATGGAATCCCTATGCTTAGTGGATGCGAGTCCTTCTTGTAGTGTATAATCCTGATGCTTAGTGATCGCGAGCCGTACTATACATATATATATGAGATATATGGACTTTAGATACTGTGTAGACTTCTCTTGATATGCATATGGTATGTGTCGATAATATGCATGCATGATATCTTGTGTTTAAGCGGATATGGTAGCGTCATTGTACTCTTGTCATGTCATCATTCATGTTTCATATGCTTATTTATGATATGTGCGATATGAATCAGTTGGTAGATTACCCACTAAGCTTCAGTAGCTCAGCGTTTCAAATTGTGTTTTCGTGCGTAGGTCAGGAGAAGCCTTAGATCGAAGGAGCATCATCGTGGTCGGTTTCAACATCGACTTGCTGTCAAAGTAATTTTACTAGATGTAGTGGGTCATGTACTTGTAGGACCCTATATGTATTTTTAACTTTTATTTCATTTGGATCAAGTCAAAAATTTTAATGAGTTGTACTAATTGGAGCTCAAAACTATTTTGATTTACTTGGATTTATAACTTTGGTCGGATTTGAAATGAATGGACTTTTATAGAATTTAAATCTGTCGATGAGCTTTTTAAGAAAAATTTTAAAATACAGATTTTGGTTAAGAGTACTAATATGATATTCATGTCAAGGGTATTACAAATTTCATTAAAATGGGTGAGATGTCTTTCTCAACTCTCGCACAGACTCTAATTGCA
Organism: Abelmoschus esculentus; assembly: GCA_035048815.1. NCBI lineage: Eukaryota > Viridiplantae > Streptophyta > Magnoliopsida > Malvales > Malvaceae > Abelmoschus > Abelmoschus esculentus. Next base: position 7,125,450 of record JAUCBN010000010.1, read on the forward strand.
ATCACAATGTTCTAAAGTCTTCGACAAAACAAGCAACATTCATTTGTTCTCATCTATGTCCCACTCAACTATCTGCATATAATAAATATACAGGTTAAGAAAATGCTCATCTGTTTTAATGATCTAACTTGATTGTGAGTATAATTTTTTTCTCAGCTTTACGCATATACTTACCCCAACCAAAACATCGCTAGTAAGATCAACTGTAGGTGTGATCCCACTGTATGAGGCTCATAAAAAAGACCATTAGTAAGATTGTAAGATATAGATACAAAAAATGAATTAAAAACTTAATTTTCATGGTCAAATATTTGTTTAACGTTCACATTTATTAACATAACAACAGACAATTCATTATCTCATTTTGTACAATTTTGTAGAACTTCACCTTAATGAACGAAAATACAAAATAGAATAATTTAGTCGGTATCTTATCTTATATTTCATTTGTTCTATTATTAGTGTCACTTTTAAAATTTTAAATTATCTCATTCAAAATGTTATATTAAAAAACTCAACTTTTTTAACACAAATTTATTTTTCTATTTTTTTTAGTTTTCCAACAAAAACAAAAGTTAACTTTATAAGTGCAAACTTATCATTTTAATTATTTTATACCATACAATTTTTTTCTTAAGACCCCGTGAAAAAACAACATATGACATGAAAAATGAGACGGAAGGAGTTAAGATTTTTTTAAAAAATTATACTGCATAACTCAATAAAATATATCAATCTTTTTGTATAAAATAGATTTTAATTACATCTAGAACAAATTGCAAGAAAAGGAAACAAGGCATGTAAAAACTGGATCTCAAAGCATGAGTTCAAAATACTGAGATAATCATATGAGCAACAAAAGGGGTAGAGGAAAGCTAAAATACAAGTATGGTAACGATGAAGAGATTAGACTATTGTATCTGTGACTATCCATGAGGGCAACCACAACCGGCTTTGATTAGTCATAAATGTTGAAATTTTTGCTCCCACGTTTATTTCTTCGCCTTTGTTGTCTCGGAAATGGATCGACCCAATGCTTGTCTTGTTGTACGGCTTGATTCCATCTCTCTTTAAAGACTTTAAGTTCCCATGTGGATTGCCGGCGAATCTGCAACAGTATATATTTTTGTGTTTAGAAATGGTGTAGATATTTTGTGTGTGTGTGCTCATTACACTGAATAAACCGGGTTTGTCTGAAAATGACCGGGTAAATTCAGCCGTTAGATTGAAGGCATAATGTATGGATCGCCCGATTAAAATTGTAAATATATTGGAAACTGGTTCCAATGAATTTTAACCGGTTACTAAACCTTTTATAAATAAAATATTCATATAATAAATATTCAAATAAAAATATCGAATAAAAATATTTATTTAATAAATATTCGTATAATAAATATTTGAATAAAAATATTCAAATAAAAATATTCAAAACCAAAATATATGATTAAAAATATTCGTATAATAAATATTTGAATAAAAAATATACGAATAAAAATATTCTTATAATAAATATTGGAATAAAAATATTCATATAATAAAAATTCGAATAAAATATTCGAATAAAATATATACGAATAAAAATATTTGTATAATAAATATTTGAATAAAAATATTCATATAATAAACATATAAAAATATTCATACAATTAATATTCGAATAAAAATATTTGAATAAAAAATATACGAATAAAAATATTTGTTTAATAAATATTTGAATAAAAATATTCATATAATAAATATTCTAATAAAAATATTCGAATAAAAATATATGAAAAAAATATTCATATAATAAATATTCGAATAAAAATATTTGAATAAAAATATTAGAATAAAAAATATACGAATAAAAATATTTGTATAATAAATATTAGAATAAAAATATTCAAATAAAAAATATACGAATATTTTAATAAATATTCGAATAATGAATATAGGAATAAAAATATTCATATTAGAAAAAATCGAATAAAAATATTTGAATAAAAAATATATAAATAAAAATATTAGTATATGCGTAGCCAATCGTGTATGTATACAAATCTTTACCATTTTTGTATCATATTATATATACGCGTAGCTAATTGTGTATGTACACAAATCCTTACCCTTGGATGGCCTCCTTTAGCTCATGGTTTCGAAATCATAAGAATTTGTGTATACAATTTTTCCTTACAGTTTTCGTAAGCCATTGCGTATACTTTGTAAGGAATTGTGTACATACAAAAATCCTTATCATTTTTGTGTCATATTATGTATACGTGTAGCCAATTGTGTTTGTACACAAATCCTTACCCTTGAATGCCTCATTTAGCTCATGATTTCGAAGTCGTAAAGATTTGTGTATATACATTTTTCCTTACGATTTTCGTAAGCCATTGTGTATACTTTGTAAGGAATTGTGTACATACACAAATCCTTACCATTTTTATACCATATTATATATACGCGTAGCCAATTGTATATGTACACAAATCCTTACCCTTGGATGCCTCATTTAGCTCATTGTTTCGAAGTTGTAAGGATTTGTGTATATACCTTTTTCATTACGATTTTCGTAAGCCATTGTGTCTACTTTGTAAGGAATTGTGTACATACACAAATCCTTACCATTTTTGTACCATATTATGTATACGCGTAGCTAATTGTGTATGTACACAAATCCTTACCCTTGGATGCCTCATTTAGCTCATGGTTTTGAAGTCGTAAGGATTTATGTACATACCTTTTTCTTTACGGTTTTCATAAGTCATTGTGTATACTTTGTAAGGAATTGTGTACATACACAAATTCTTACTATTTTTGTACCAATTTATGTATTTTCGTAGTAAATTGTGTATGTACACAAATCCTTACCCTTGGATGGCCTCCTTTAGCTCATGGTTTCAAAGTCGTAAGGATTTGTGTACATACATTTTTCCTTATAGTTTTCGTAACTCATGTGTATACTTTGTAAGGAATTGTGTACATACACAAATCCTTACTATTTTTATGTCATATTATGTATACGCATAGCCAATTGTGTATGTACACAAATCCTTACCCTTGGATGACCTCCTTTAGCTCATGATTTCGAAGTCGTAAGGATTTGTTTACATACCTTTTTCCTTAAGATTTTCATAAGCCATTGTGTATACTTTGTAAGGAATTATGTATATATACAAATCCTTATCATTTCTGTGTCATATTATGTATACGTGTAGCCAATTGTGTATGTATACAAATCTTTACGTTGTAAGGAATTGTGTACATACCGTTTTTCTTCCAATATTTGTAAGGATTTGTGTATATACACAAATCTTTATATTTGTAATGTAACACCCTGAATTTTTATCCTAATTTAAAATTCGATTTTGAAATCCCTAATTTTTGAAAACCCTAAAAATTTGGGAAATTTTGTTTTGAAATCCTGAATTTTAATTAGGGACTAAATTGTTTTTAATCTGAAATTTATTGTTTGCTTTGAAAACCCTAAAAAGTTTAGGGACTTGTATTGTAATTCTCCCCTTTTCCTTATGTTTGTATTCAACTTTTGACAGATTGGTTGTGTTTTGAAACCCCCACTGCCGCAGCCTCCTTTCCTCGCATATCTCTGTCTCTTTCAACTTTTTCCTTCCCTTTTCTTTAGATAATCATTCTACCAAGCCTTCCCCAGCGTCCAACTTATGTTAGGTCGATGTTAGTCCCTCATCAACAGCTTCACCGTCTCTTGGGTTAAACTCCGGCGACAAGGTAATGACCGGCATCCACCTTTCGTGAAGGAAGGGTAAAGATCTATTCGAATCCTCTTTGTAGTGACCCACTGTTTTATTCTTGGAATATCGTTGTGGTTGTTGATAAAGTTTTGTTTCCCGATTTTTGTGGTTGCCTCGTCTTCCTTGTTTTGTCACCATCTTCGATTGGTTTTATGAGGGTATAACTTTTTGTTTGGTTTAGTTATTTTGTTGAGTTAAAATGATTTTTCGTTTTTGGTTATGGTTTTGGGTTTATAGAGTGTTGTGTTTTTTTTGTGGTTTCATCTTTGTCGATCTCGCCGGAGTAGAATCGTCAGATTTTTGTCACCGGTGATATCGTCGGAAAATGGCCGCCGGTGAGTTTTTGCCGCCATCATCTTTCCTTGCTGCCATGGTTTGAAGTTGCTAGAAAACCTAGTTTCCTTTTGGGTTATCTTGTTAGATGAGTTGAATGTGAGTGTTGGGTTGAGTTGTGGGCTAGAACAATGATGTTTTTTTTTTATGTAAGCCCAAGTGTTGTGGATTTATTATCAAGAAAACAATATGGATTTTAATTGTAGAATTTCGACCTGACCCATGTTTGATCGACCTGTTTGACTGAGTTTGACCTGTTGACCAGCTTTGACCTTGACCAAGTTTGACTTTGACCGTGGACCTTGGACCGTTTGACTTTGACTTTTGACCTTTGACCAGTCAAGTTAAAGTTGACTTTTGACTTTGACTTTGACTTTGACTTTGACCAGAGTTGACTTCGACCAAAAGTTGACTTTTTCGGACAACCTTCTCCTTAATGTTTTTCAACGTTCTGAGTCCGAATCTGCTATCTGTTTTGTCAAATTCAAACCCAAAAAGCCTCGTTTTTAGTGTTTTTCATCTGAATTATTCTTAGAGTCTAAAATGAGTGTTTTGAGGAATCTGATTCAGAATTCGTCTTCTGTTTAGGTATCAATATTCCTGAAGCCTCTGGTGTACCTTTAGTTGTTCATACTGATCGGGCACGTTCTTCGAGACTGTCACGTAAGTAAGCTTTCAGATCTGAGTTTTATCTTAGTTGGTGGCTTAAAATTAGTAATGAATAGTAATATAATTCTGTTACTTCGTAGGTTCTGTTTTAGCTAGACCGGTACGCGAGACATGTCTATCTCAGAGTTAGAGCTTCAGTTGCTTAAGGTGTGTCTCTTCCTTTATATTTTAATATATTCTGTGCATCTCTGAAACATTATCAGTACATTGCTTGATTTGATATTGAGACTGTTATTTATTTATACATGGTATCATCATGTATGGCATATGCATCCTTTTTTCAAATCAAGCTTCTGATTTTCTGAAACTTTGCTACTCGAAAGAGTTCTGATTTATGATTTTGCAAATCATATCATGTTCTGAAATCAAAAATATTTTATGGATTTAATATCAGTAATGTGAGGGAAACCTCCACTCTAGCGAGGAAAACCTTCACTCTGGCGAGGATAATCCTCCATTCTGTATGATTTCTGATATCGGGCCCTCTGATTTTCTGGCATACACCATTCATCATAGCATCATACTTCAGTTTTTCCTGAACTTAGAAATATTTTTAGAAACTTTTCAGAAATATAAAATATGTTTTGTTTATGACTGTTTGCACTTTAGAGACACACTAAGCTCTTTAGCTTACACCCCTTTAGTCTGTTTCAGATTCTCAGACCTGTATAGGCGAACCGGTACTTGGAGCATCTCGCACATTATTCAGATATATTATTATTTATTATGATTCTGTAATTATTTCAGTAATTATTTCAGTCTTAATGTTTTTATCTGTTATGAAACGTTTAATACTTTTTGAACTTATAAGTTGCATATTTTTCTGAATCTGTTTTCGGATATTATAAATATTATTGAGATATTGTTTTAAGCAATTGATTTGGTATAACCAAAATCCCTAATTTGTTTTCCCAATTTGTTAAAGTAACCCTAATTTTAAAATCATTTAACCTAAAATACTTACTTGAGGGAAAAGTTTTCGTAACTTGACTCTTAAGTTTCGATCTAAGATATTAGGTCGGAATTGGGGGTTACATTTAGTGGTATCAGAGCCCGGTTCAACCCTCGGCCTATGTGGCTCATCACACATGTTTTTAAATATTTTCGGTTTCTGCATGCATCTGAAATATTTTTCAAAGATTGAAAAAAAAATCTGAAAGATATAGTACGATTTTAGTTCTGTTACAAAAATATTTAAGTATATTAAATGCGAGACTCTAGTACCGGTTCTAACTCTAGATCATTATCTTCTGTAGATAGTCAGATATGCCACCGCGTAGGAGTTTTGGTTTTAAGAATGATCGTGGTCATGGCAAAGGTCACGTCGCCACTTCTGGTTTTGATCACCCATCTTTTGTTGGACAACCAAGGAATCTTAATCAGTTATCAGAAAATGGAAATGAATCTGGTAGAGGACATCAGACTCAGAATAATGATCCTCGTAGTGTTGAGGCCAATGAGACAGTTCAGTTGGATAGTGTCATGGTGAACCGTGAGCTACTACGTTACCTTCGTCAATCTGAGAGTTCGAGAAAACCTGTATCCACCGAGTTTATATCTGCAGGAATGAAATTGTTTGAGGGTAAAACTGGAACACACCCTGCTGATGCTGAGTATTGATTGAAAATGTTACAGAGGTTGTTTGTGGAGATGGATTATCCTGTAGATCAGATGTTAAGAGCTGTTGTTTCTCTGCTCGATGGTGAAGCTCAGAATTGGTGGGAATCTATAGTAGATTCAGTTCCTTCTAACCAGATCACATGGGAGTTTTTCCGACAAGCATTTCAGGACCGATATGTTGGAGATGAGTTCTTAGTAAAATGTCGAGATGATTTCATGAATCTGAAGCAAAATAATATGTCAGTGAAAGATTTTGAAATAGAGTTTCTGAGATTATCTAAGTATGTCCCTGGTTTGGTTGTGACTAGAAACACAGATGTGAGTGGTTTTTAAATGGACTACGGTCGGTTTCTTTTTAGTCAGCTTTTAACCGGTAAGAAATTGTGTACAAACTTCGTAACCAATTATGTACATAAATGACCGGGTAAACCGGTCGGTTTCTTTTTAGTCGGCTTTTAACCGACGCTTCCTAGAATCACCCTGAATAAACCGGATAAAAAACCTTTCTGGTTGCTATACATCCATATTATCGAATGTCGGATAACCATTAAACTATAATTTGTATATGACCATCAAGGGGTGTTGCCTAGAGATACTTATCAATTGCGGATCAAGCAAGTTTAAAAGATAAGTTTTTGTCTGCCAAAGGAAGTAAAAACTAAAAACAATATATAAATAATCACATAATTTGCTTGTCTAGTCAAGGGAATGTCTACTGATTGGGATAAAGGTGAATTCAAGAATTATGGATCTCACCTCAGCTCGTGGATCAAAACTTGAAGTCTGAGTTCTAGCCCTACGTCTCTGCATGTAAGCAGGAAAAAACAATTAAGAAACTAAGTTAATCATAATAACAAAAGATGATAAGAAATGACTCAAGAACAATAATTCAGATAAAAAAAAATAAAGGCTACTTTGTCAAAATTTGGCAGTAAAGGCAAGAACTAGGTAATGTTCGGATGGTTTGAGAAGTTTTGTCCAAAACAAATGAAATATACTGGACAAGTGGTTTTGTGTTTCAGTTTTAGATAAAGAAATAATAATAAAAAAAAGAGACAACAGGCAGTAATATGAACCTTATACTTTATATTCGCTCTGATTCTTAACCATTACCATGTCCATTAGCCCCGTGAGGAATATAAATAAATTAAGATGAAAGATATGCTCCAGTCAAATGTAAAGCACACTTCACCCAAAATGTACAAAAAACAAAGCCAAAGCAGAAACCTTTTTGGATTTCCTCGATGAGAGCTCTCCTGTACCACCCAAAGTTTGTATACCCTTATGAACAATGTACTCACTATCAACCACCCCCACGTTCTTCGTTCGATCACCCTGAAGAAATGGCATATGCATACTGAAATATATGCCTACTAGAATGAAAAGGAAATGAACTATAAAGAAAGAATATTCAACAAACTCTAAGCATGTCCGATATAGAATCAAGTGAAATCTTACCTGTGCACAATACCCGAGTTTCATATCCATTCCCCATCCATGAACGAGATCATTCTGAAAAAAAAAGAAAAGGGCTTAGAAATCAAAAGCAAAACAAAAATGAAAATGAGAAAATTATGTGTTGTGATGAATGCGTATGCTACAAATTGATAGAAAAAGCTAGGGGATAGAGCATATGGAAATGTGAGGCGAAGAATGAAGCAGATAGCATTAAAATTCTATGTAGACAAAAAAACATGCAAGATTACCTGTATGAGATGCCATGCACAATGCCAGGCAGCTCTGGAGAATACGGGAGCCATTCCCTCCACAAATCTACAAAGATAATATGGATGATTAAAATCAGCACAGACTAACCAGATCATGGAATTTGTTTTTTTTTAAAGATTTTCATCAATTGGGTCATCATCAGTCTTAGCTATATCGGATAGTCAGATGGATTTACCAGCTTTGAACAGAGGATCTCGGATGAAGTATGAAAAATGTGAATGGGGGCAAATTCTCTTAGGAATTAAATCCAAGCAATTGCTCATGTCATATTTAGAAGTTATCAAGACATGAAACAAACTTTAGGTTGCTGTTTTTCAAACATTTTGACAGATGAAATTATTGCTCTTAAATTGTTTTAAAACATTATATCGTGCTACTGAGCAATGTGATGATGAAATAGCTCACCCAGAGCATGGTGGCCCCTCACTTATATTTGAACACTTTGTTTTACCTCTGCGTTCATAGACTCTCCTGCGTTCACCAAAATATGTTCATGTCAGTATTATACAAAATAATAATCAGTAAGCTTTTAACAAATTGCCAAAGATCATCTCATTCACCTATGAAACTTCTTCATTCTAGCGCGTATAGTAATTCTGTGGTGTATTTCAGATGAGTTTGGGTCTAAAGCCGGCTGAGAAATCTCTAAGCCTTCTGATTTCACGATTTCTAAGTACCTGTAGAAAGAGGACTCACAGATTTGGTCAAAATGTTTGGATCCACACACACAAAAAGAAAGCTTCACGAAGCAAAAATAATAGTAACCAAGAGAAACACTGAACTAAATGTCAAAAAAATGACAGAAGATTATATTATTATTGATTAACACATAAGATTATGTTAAAGGCAAGAAAACATCAAGGTATTGCAGGTGACTGGAATATCATAAAAGATGATTACTTTCTTGGATTGAAATGCTCCACCCCTAAATCTTCATCCCAAAGAAAAATGTAGTCATAAATTGACACAATATCTGGATGTAGAAAACGCTTCGCAAACCACCTGAAAGAGGGAAAAGATTACTATGCTTAAAAGAGGGAAAAGAAAAATAGTATAAATTGCCAGAGTATGATCAATAAGATTCATTTAAGCCATTGCTTTATATACTTTGAGTCCATGAAAACAGCAAGAAATATAACCATTGGTTCATAATGTTATATGTGCACACAACAGCAGCAAAAACTGTATATACAACAATACAAATATAAGAATTAGAACTCATCAAGGCCTTATTTGACACAAGTCCTAAGCTAGACTAAAGCTTAAAATAGCTCGAGCCTTTCTAGAAACTGCTTTAGCAACAAACCAACAGAATGAGCAGCTTGATACTGTAACAACCCAATTTTTCCGTAATTTTAATCTTTAATCCCTAATTCAAAAAACCTAAAATTTAGGGATTTTCAGGGGCTTTTTGGTAATTTCTGAAAATCTAATGCTTCTTTTTTTAAAATTCTGAAAAGTTAGACCCTTGAAGGATAATTATACCATTTTTCAAAATGGTAATTATTCTTACTGTTTCAGATTTTAATTCGAAGAAATAAACTCTCCTTTAATTCGTGTCTGATTCGAACAATCTTTTGTTGTAAAACCGATCTGAGAAACCTTGTTCTTCCACTTCTCCTGCGTTCAATCTTAGATTCGAATCTGTTTTTGTTTCATGCTTTGGTAAGCCTTCTCTCCTTCTCTGCGTTCAATCTTTTAGTGTGGTTTTATTTTTGTCACTATTCGTGTTGATGTGGGATAAGTTTGTTAAGTTGTGTTGCAGTCTTTAGGTTGGTTATTGTTGAATCATTCGAATCTAAAAGAAAGGGGAGATTTTGGTCTTAGTTTTAAATCGGTTTTGGTGAGGTTTGTTTTTGGTTTAAGTTTTTGAATCGAATCTGGATGATAGGGGAGTGTTTAAAATTAGTTTTAGAATCGAATCAAGGGGGAAGAATCAAAAATTAATCAAATTTGTCCTTAGGAATTTCTAGATTTTTTACCAGATTTTCCCGGAAAATCTGGGGAAAATCCAAATTTTCTGAGAAAATCTATCCCGACCCGTGACCGACCCGAAATTCGACTCGACCGACCCGACCCGTGACCCGCTAACGTCACGTTGATGTCATCTACTGATTCATCTGTTGACGTCAGCGTTGAGCTGCTGACGTTACTATTGACGTCAGCGTTTACTTTTTCCGACCCAGTCCCACTTTATATTTTTCGACGTTCTGAGTTCGATGACGTTGTCCATTTTTCGAAATTCGAACCCGAAGTGTCGTTTTCAGGGCTTTTATGTTTGAATGCCTTATTTGAAAGTTATCAGTATTGGTTTTCTGAAATAGTTTATGTTTGGTTCAGGTGACGTAGATTTTGACCCCGATAATTTGCCTCATTCTCCTCCTGGACGACCTCCTGTTCCTCAGCATTCGGGATACGTACGTGAGTTTTCAGTTTATTTCTGTTATGTGTACTTATCGGTATAGTGGCATAGTAGTGTGTCTAATATTTTGTTGCTCGTAGTTTCTACACCCGCTCAATCTAGTGGTAGAGCTGAGTCCTGTAGACGTCATTCTCGATGTTGAGTCTTCTACTTGAGGTGTGTTCTCTTCTTTTAATTATGTTATTCTGTGTGTGCAGTTTTCTGTTAAATTCTGTAGGATCATGCATCATCCTGTAATTACATCTCTGATTCTGAAATCACCATGCATGCCTCATGTTAGATTATAAGGCACGCATTTTGATTTTGTATTGACTCATAACATTGCATCTAGTTAGATTTTCTGTACGGGAAAGATTAGTGACATGTTTACTTCTGTTCAGTGGCTCCACCTATGGATCGAGATACCACTTCTGATCAGTGGCTCCACCTACGGGTCGAGTTTTCACTTCTGTTGGTGTGATGGTGTTAGAGTGGCTTAGGGAGGAACCTACTCTTCTGATGGTGTTCGGTGATGGGTGCATTTCATGCATTCACTTATCATCTGCATTATTATGTTTTGTAATTCTGTTTATCTGCACACTAGAGACACACTAGGCTCCCTAGCTTACACCCTCTGAGTTTCCTGTTTCAGATCTCAGATCTAGGCTACATACGGTACTTGGAGGTTTTTATAACAGATCACTTTACGTATGTTTTACAGACTTAAATTCCAGATTTATTATATTATATTTCAGTTAATATTTTCCGTTGGACTTTGAACTTTTATTGGATTTCGTGACAGTTAATGTTTATTAAATTATGGTTGAACTTTGTTTAAATAAATGTTTAAATCTGCAGTATCTTAAATTATTAATTATTAAATAATTTATTTGAATTTTTGAAATTTATTTCACATAAACTTAACTTGATACACATGTTTTAATTACGTAAATCCTAACTTTTAATCTAAGAAATTAGGTTAATTTTAGGGGTTACAAATATATTCTAATTTCATTATAAGCATACACATCCACCAACATGTTTCACAAGACATAGGACTAAAGAAATCCTTTCACCAACGGTAGGTCTTACCACTTTGTTTGGTTATGAGCCACTATGTGAACGGCTTTGTCACACCAATCAATATCCCACCATCCATCCACTTTGCCATCGTAATGGAATAAAATAATGGTAAAATTCGCTGCGCGAAACTGAATTTAACAAAATTAGGCAAACATTGTGCAGTTCATCAATTTTGAAAGTCAACAGGACAAAATACAATACCTTTCTCACAACACTGTCGACATTTTCTTTTTGTTTAATACCAACTGGCATTGCCAACAAGTTCTTATTTGTGGTAACATTAGCCTGCAATTGGATAGCCGGCCAATGACATGAAATACTGTAAACAGACTCATTTTTTGCATCAATAACACAATTTTCAGAAGATAACAATCTCTATTACTTTATACATTGAAAAAAAGAAACTAAGAAAAAAATCAAAAACAAAAAAGGAAGTGTCTATATTCATATCTGAGCAGAAATGTCCACGCTAGCATGCAAGAATAATTGAATCTCACTTTTGACCGTGAACTCCTTGACCATTGAGGCTTTAATTCCAAATCCGAATGAGGTTGCATAATGTCACGAGGCAAACCTGTTACTTCCCCGGAAGGCAATTCATTGTCCTAACCACAAACATGATACACACCATAGATGACAATAAAGGAAATGGACCAAAAGAGTGCAAACGCGAGAACCTAACGAATTATGAATTATACAACTTGTACAAAAACATAGTCTGGAGAAAAATCAAAGCAAAATAATTTCAATTTCTACAAGCTCGGGCATAAAAAGGAACAAAAAAACTGACTTGGCATGGCATATGACAGTAATAACATGCTCACCTCTACTGTTTCAAAAGGGTGCAATTTGGTTTCCATCTGACAATAAGACAGAATTTAATAAAAGATCAGAATATAGCTTTAGCAAGCTTCGCTAAGGTCAATTTTTTTCTTCTCTGAATAAGACACATTATGACAATAACAAATGTCACCATGAATGTAGTGGACTAACAGTAACAGGTGATAAAAAAGAAGCCAGATTTACCACTATAAAGGCCAAGGAAAGGAAATTGCCTTTTATCTCCTTACAATAAATCAATACACTGAAATCTAGAGAACAAGGAGAGTTGTTATACCTCTGTCTCGTAGTATTGATAATTTGTGGTTCTATATATAATGTACATCATAACTGTAAAAATAACTCCCATAAATGGAAGTTGCTTCATTTTAAAGCCGATGTTTCCCTGCAACAATATCAAGCGTTTACAAGCTTTGAAAGTTAAACTCTACTAAAATTCAATGTTGAAAGACCTTCAAACTTGAAAAGGAAGGGCATACCCCTTCAGTTGAAGCATTTCTTCTCTTATCAGTCGAGCTAACTGTCCTCATAGACAAACGAAGCTTCTATGTTACACTCATAGAAAACTGCATTGAAGGGAACAAAAAGAAGAAAGCTATATCAACAGCTTTTAAAAGTAAATGTTACAACTAAAAAGGTACCGGCTTAGTTTATGCTGAAAGACCATAAATCATAAATTTATAATAAAAAAAGAATAAATTAAAAGAAATGGAAGTGGTAAAAGAAAGAATAAATTAAAATCGTAGAAACAAAGATATGAAATATGTGATGCCATTAAATCATGAAATTCAAGAACGCGTTTAAATGAGCTGAAGCATGTGCATGCTGCATGCAATGGCAGAAATCTCAAAAGAAGAGAAAACAATAAAGGCTTGACGTTGAAAACACTCAAAAAAGAAAATGATCCAATTTTAACAATAAAAAATTATAGAAATTCGCTGACAACAAGAGACAAAATCAAGATTGTATTAGATCTAAGAATCTAGTTATTACTATTTTATGCAGCTGATTGAAAATTCAAAAACAAAGAAGAAAAATGAAATGAAAGAATAATCACTGTGAGGATCGAAGGTTCTATTTTTAGATTCAAATGGTAATAAGAAATCGAAAAGGAAAGACTAACAACCTCTGTAAGCTTGAACTCCTCATATTTCCTCAATTCAAAGAAAATTTGACAACAAATCTTGATCGAATCGCCATTGCCAGAAAATAAAAACTAAAAGAGAAACATGAAATAAGGGACCTTGAAGATCAAAAGGATGCGGAATTGATTGGTCAGAGATGAAACCGGACAAAAAATTAAAGCTTTTTTTTCCTTTGGGTAAATTTGGGTCCGCTGATTCAAACAAACCAAATTGAATGAATGAACCAGCAAACACTAACAGAGAGAAAAGGTCTTTAAAAGAAACCCCGAAACAAGAGGCCGCAATGCCACGTTTTTAAAGTGGCAGGTGATTTGGAGAAAGATTTTTGCTTTTGCATGGGGAAATGGTTTTGGTCTGAGTTGTGGCAGCCCTGGATTACCGACGTCTCCCCATGCGACAGCTCCCGAATACAAAATCTCATTGGTTCGAAAAAACTCACTATTTATCCCTCTCGCATGGATTTTTTTTTTCACTCTTTAAATTACAACTAAAAAGTGAAACCCACCTGAAGCAATTAATGAACGGAACAAAAAATTTTTGACGACTGGTGTTTTTATGAGATTAGTTTCCAAAATAATAATACTTCCTACATCCTATTTAATTTTTACAAAGTTTTAGAAAAATTTTGAACTACTATATTTTTCTTAATTAAAGTTTGTTAAGAATTAGGTTTGCAAGTTACCTAAAACATGTGAAGTCTCGCAACATCATTTAAAAGTAAAAAGAAGATAAAACGTAAGTCATGGGTCAGATTTCGATGACGTTAGATCTTGAAAAAATTATTATCAAGTATTAAGTGGTTAAATATTATTGATCGAATAATGCGATAAAACAGATTTATTTAATAATTTTTTTGCTTGAGTTTTTTCTCAAATACGTGGCAAATAGCCAAGAAATGGAACGTTGAATTTACCAAAGTCTGTCCGTAGCTTATAGGCTATGGCGCATAGTACATTTGATCTGCACGCTCCAATGAGCCAAGGTCCAGTTGGAAAGGGCTCATTAACGTGCAAGAAAGGCAGCCAAAAACCTGTAAATACGACAGGTCATACTACACCGCAACAGTAACAGAAGAGACTAAACAAAACACTCCCCTTCATATTTCATCCTTACAGAGTCCTTACTGGAAAATTCAACTCTTTCAGATGTAAGACATGGTGCAGATTGCTGATTCAATCTGTGAATCATCAATAATGCAGATTTTTCGGATGTAAGAAATAACAAGTGGTACTGTCCAGCAGTAGCTGTTGCAAGAGTATTACAGGGTCAAGCTTTCTCTTTTACTCTTTGACAAGCAACCATTGAAGTTGAGCATGAGACTCGGTGTTTTGCATGTATATGTCACGGGTTTAGGTTGCTGCTAGTCGAACCGTGAGGCCTTAGTTAATTTTTCGGTTGAAACTTGACTAAGTAACTCTGAACACTCTAAGTAAAAACAGACAATAGAATTTGAGTGAATACTCTGCTTTGTATTACTCTTGAAAAGAAGCTACAATTCTCAGTGAAGTGAGTAAATAAGGTGGGGTGAGCCTCCTTTTATAGTGAAATCCGATACAATCAGCTGTTCAGATTACAACAGATCAACGGTCTAGATGAGAGCCTTATCTTATCTACCACGTTTGAAATCCAAACTAAGAAATATTGTGAGAATTATCTTTAAATAAATCAAAGATAATCTTCAATGAAAATTACTATATTGTCTCAGCCATTATACATGCTAAATGGGCCAACTCTCTTGGGTCAAGGTGATTGGGCTTGTTTCCTGGGTCAACTGGCAGACCCAATACACGATAAAGATGGTCTTGAACCTCCTTTAAGGCTATGGCATCAATCATGGGCTTGAGGTCTGTGACATTCTCCCCCACTAGTTCTAGCGACGCCCTCGTCGTGCGGCTAGAATGAAACTGGTCAATCTTATCTTGGAATTGCCACAAGGATTCGGCTGGCTCCCAACTTTCCTCACTCTGAGGAAGTCCCTTCCATTGAACAAGGTACTCATGCCTTGGTTGACGTCCCACTTGATGAACGACTCTCTTTGAATGGATAACTTCTACCTTTTTCTCGTATGAGACATTTACTCCGACTGGCGCTCGGCTTGACTCGCCTCGATCTGGATCATCCTTTTCCTGATGAAATGGCTTCAACAAACTCACATGGAACACAGGATGAGCACGAATGGTCGACGATAGCTCTAATCGATAGGCCATGGTGCCTACCCTCTTCACAAATTTGAGTGGCCCCTCATATCGTCGCACAAGCCCTTTGTGATTTCGGTTGCGCAATATCCCAGACAGTTTGGCAAGAACTAGATCGCCAACTTTAAAATTCACATCTCGATGCTATCGATCTGCACACTTCTTGGTCCGCTTCCCCGTCTTGTGCAAACAAGTACGGGCTAAGTCATGAAGTTCATGCCACTCCTTGGCAAAATGAAATGCTGCTGGACTTGGACCCCGATACCCGGTCACAACCATGTTTGGTGTAAGCGGTTGTTGTCTGGTTACAATTTCAATCGGACTTTGATTTGTCGCCTCACTCCGCTGTAAATTGTATGAAAACTGGGCCACGTCTAACAGCTTTGGTCAGTCTCGCTGCGTTGCACTTACATAGTGCCTCAAGTAGATCTCAATGAGTACATTCACTCTTTCGGTTTGCCCATCTATCTGCGGATGGACGCTCATCGAAAAGTTCAAGCTTGAACCCATCAACTTGAAAAATTTTGTCCAGAACCTTCTAGTAAACCTTGTGTCCCGATAACTGATAATCATCTTAGGAACACTCCAGTACTTCACCACGTACTTGAGGGAAAGACGAGCGGCCTCCTCGGCTGGGCACACCTTGGATGCTGGAATAAACGATGCATACTTGGAAAATCTATCAACCATCACCATGATGCTAGATAATCCATCAACAACTGGCAAACCGACTATGAAATCCATGGAAACACTCTCCCATGGTCTCTCGGGAATCAACAAAGGTTGCAATAATCCCGCTGGTCTTTTCTGCTCAATCTTGTCTTGTTGACACACAAGGCAAGTCTTCACATAGGCTTCAACATCATTGCCCATGTCGCGACCATTTTAAAACCAGAAATATGAAAAATAGCCTGGCGAGTGAATTTGAGAAAATCGAGTTTAATTGCTTTTAATTGTGAAAACCAAATTTTATTGAAAATATTTGAATTTTAAAATTAATTCGGAGTCGCCACCGGCCACTTTGGTAGGCCAAACACCATAAAATAAACCAGAGATTCATTTTGAAAACATTTGGGTTCGGGAGTCGGTTATGCGTAAGAACGACCTTTACGAGCGCCCGAGATCAATACCTTTTAATTACACATGACATTTTGGTATTGTGAATAATAATATTAATTTAATCCGTCATTGACAATTAAATATCGTTTGAATAAGAATATCCTTTTGGATAAAAAGATACATTTCTTTTAAATACGAGCTTTGAATAAGACGTCCTATAATAGGAAACCTTGACTCGTATTTAAAGAAATGTAAATTTTAACCCAAAAGTTCCCACCCCACTTGCCGTTAGGCTTAGTCACGAGTCACGTTTTTCCGTGATTTGCAAGACCAAGTGGAATTGCAGTAAACTCCATGCTGTGTGGTCTTGCTTTGGTTGATCCCGAAAGGTCCCTTGCCTTCGAAAGCATCCTCCTTTTCAAGTACTGTTAGTATACTAACAAACCACTCAAATTTCTCAAAAGTTTTTTGGTGAACCAACGTGTACCAAGAGCCAGTGGAAGCAAAATGATCGAATACCTCCTCTTCCTCTCATCTCTTGCAAATTTTTAGATGAAAAATTCTTGGTTCCAACCGCCACTCCCCTTCTTGAAACCGATGGAAACCAAAAAGCTAACTCCTCAAGGTAATTGCTCCTTGATCTTATCCATTATTATACATATATATTTGAATTTCATTTATTTATTTATTTATTATAATATTATTTATTTTATATTTATTATATATATTTACTTAGACCACCCCAGACAAAATTTGGGTTCTACAACTGTCCCTCTTTGCTTAATGCTGTGGAACAGGAGACGAGCAAAGACTGAAAAGACACGAATTTTGTCGAAGCTTATTGGCCTTTGTTATGCTAACAACGCTTGAAGTTGTTATTCTCATTGTGAAATTCTTCAAGCAAAACACCTGTCATGAAACACGAGGCTGTTCTTCTCATTATGAAATTCCTCGTCTCCGGGAAATATGAAGCTGCTCTTCTCATTACGAAATTCTCCAGATCAAAAGTGATGGAACCTGAGGTTATTCTTCTTATTATGAAATTCCTCATATTTCACAAAGTTGAATTGTTGTTGTTGTTTTGATTGGTTGTTTGAATTCTTTGAACCTTAAATTCTTCTCTGCAAAAAGAGAAACCATCAATTAATATAAATTCAACATAGATTAAATTGAAAAACTATCTTTTCATTTGTCGTCATCATCGCTTCTCTGCTCAAGCTTGAACATTTTTTCCTGAACCCATTGTTGGTTTAACCTGATTGATGTTGCTCAAGGTTTTATTTCCCTGATAAAACACAAATATTTAATGTTTAGTTATTCTTTTCTTTTCTTTTTTTGCTTTTTTTTTCATATTTTTCTTTTTTCTTTATTTTTTTTGTTGTTTTATTTTTATTTTATTATTTATTATTTAATTATATTTTACTTGTTATATTTACGTAGGCCTTTAGGCCAAAATTCGGGTATGACAGTTCCCCTTCTTTGCTCAATGTTGTGGAGCAGGAGACGAGCAAAGACTAAAAAGACAAAAATTTTGTCTAAGCTTCTTGGTCTCTGTTACGCTAACAAAGCTTGAAGTTATTCTTCTCATTATGAATTTCTTCAAGCTTAACATCATGCTCGGAGGACTTAAAGATGACCCAAAGGATTTAACATCATGCACAAAAGACTTATTGATGACCCGAAGGATTTAAGACCGAATTTCCTCCTTAATTGTGTAAACGATATCATCAATCCCGAAGGTGACGGCCCAAAGGACTTAACATCATGCCCGAAGGACTTATTGATGACTCGAAGGATTTAAAATCGAATTGCCTCCTTGATTGTGCAAACGATATTATCACTCCCGAAGGTGACGGCCCAAAAGACTTAACATCATGCCCTAAGGACTTATTGATGACCCGAAGAATTTAACATCATGCCCGAAGGACTTATTGATGACCCAAAGGATTTAACAATAGAATTTGGAGCTGTTCTTATTATTATAAAATTATCCACCTCCATTGAAGAGTCTGAAGTTGTTCTTCTTATTACGAAATTCTTCAGACTGGTATCAGGTCATAAAATTTGATGTTGTTCTTTCATATTGAATCTAGAGTTGTTCCTCTCATTTGAACTCCTCCAAAGTTTGAAGTTGTTCTTCTCTGTTGAATTCCTTCAAACAAATCATAGAATCCAAGGTTGTTCTTTCATTTGAATTTCCTCGAACATCATCATCTTCTTTGTTTAAATCTTTCTCCTCGAATATAAATCTGTAATGGTCTCTATTGATCTTCTGAAATGTTTGTTCTCAAATTTCCTTCCTCTGAGATCTTTGCTTGTCTTGATCTAGATTGCTTTGCTGATCTTGCAAATTCCTGTTAAAATTAACTAAAAATGTTTTGAATACATGAGTTAGTATATTTTACTCTATGGATATCTAACCATATGATGCATGAACGTTAATTGAAGACTACTTGGGTAAACTTTCAACTTCAGGGAGTGCTCATAATTTCTTGCTTTATCTCCTGGCATATATTATTTGACTGATATGGTAACTCAACCCATACTCAGGTTCAATTTTTAAAGTCTTTGCTTTTTGCTCTAAAGCGCCTTTTTAAGTTTTCACTTTAGATTTTTTTCTTCTTTTCTTATTCTTTTTTCACATTTTCTTTTTTTTTTAACAAATGAGTTCTGTCATGTTCTCAGTGACGCTTGTTCTTGTCTTCAACATATGATCTTTTGTATTTTCAACCTTTGAACACCAGAAAAATCTATTCTAGGGGAATTTGTTCTATGCTCTGAAGGAATTCACCATTTCCATTGCTTCGATTTTCGAATTTCTCATGATAGTATGTTCTTCTGAAACACTTTTGCAGTATTTCCCCACTCGAACTTGAGCATAATTGTCTTGTTTTCTCATTTTGATATTCACCCCGTAGAGTTTCTTTCTTTGGTGGTGTCAAAATTATAACAATTTCCACACTTTGATGAATTGATTCGGCAATATTTTACCCCAAATAATGGCCATTGCTCTATCTTTGCCCCAAGTTTACTTACGTCATCTTTATTACTCTTGCTCAAATATTTTGACATTTAGAGCTCTAGCTGTTTCTCGTTATATTTTCATCAACAATCGAGTACTGAGGTCACCTTCTGTTCTACATGCACTTAAAGGGTCAGTACATCATAGTAATTCCCATGAAATACCTTTGTTTTTCTTGTATCTAATCAATTTATCTGCAAGATGCTTGTTAAAATGATAAGCAAAAAAGCTCAAAAAATAATTTTACTAATTTTGAAAATATTGAAAAATTTTAACTGTCATGGCAAACAAGAAAACAAAAATTTAGGCCTTTGAATACCAAGTGCAACAAAGCCTTCGAACAAATTTGCAAAGATCAACTCTGATGTGACCATTTTCCAATTTATTAGACTTTCAGGAGAAACATTTTAATTTTCCTAAGTTTACCCCTTTTAAGTGGCACTCTTTGCCTCACTAACTCACTATGCCCAATCTCTCCCTCTTTTCTGATCTCGATCAAGCATTAGAAGACTGAAAATCCTTGAAGAAAGGTTAACCATGATAAGTGGTATGTATTCTGAAGACTAACTCTCCTTGTTCCAATATTCATATGGTCAAAATGGTCTTTTGTGACTTATAATGTGGGCTATGGTTCATGGCTATCAAAGAAATGATATATAGGCTCAAATAATTATTAAGGATAATAAAACCAAGGATCATTGTTGCATTGATCTGACTATACTCTGATAAATACTCTTCTTTTCTCTTTATGGATCACTCTAGACTACCCTTTTGGGGTTTTCACCCTAGAGGTCATTTCCTTTTCACCACTTCTTTTGTCAGTGATTCATCTCATCAAAATATCTCATAGAACTTTTGTTCATTTTTCTTTTATCGTTTGCTTGAACTTTAATGTCAACAATTTGAACTTGACTCCTTATAAACAAACTTTTACTCTCTTTTTATTTTTTCTGTGTTGATTCGGAATATTTCTCCTCACTCATCTTTTTCTTGGTTTCTCATTTCACCTTTATTTTTGCCCCTGATTCACAAGGCATCCCAAATGTATTTCATTTTCGAACATATTTTCATCCGTTTTGCCCCTAATGTAGGGGTGACCCTTGGTTTGAATTGAATCGGAAGAAAAACAACGTCAGGCTCAAAGGGGATAGCAAATGATATTTTTCTTATTTTCTTTCTTTGAGAATGGAGATCAAGGAATGCCAAATATCTTCCCATACCTAGATATTTTGAAGAAAACCAGTCTCTAGTTGGACGATGTTTTGGGTTATCACTTCATTCAAAGACCTTAGCCAATAATGCTTGAGAGGAAATTCACTCAAAATTTATCTGGGATTTTCCCATGATTGCTGAACACTCATTAATGTCCTCCTTTTAGCCTAAATAAAGTAGAAACGAGTCACATTGGTGAAGTTGATCTATGAATTTGATTTAAGGTCAATCTTGCAATTAGTATTCAAGACCTGAAAGAATGATGTTAATGATGATATATATATAAATGTATGGGCGGTCAAAAATTAACTCATAACAAAAAATGTTTTTCTATGGTAGTGAATAAAAGAATTAAAGAATATGAATTAAAGAATTAAAGAATTAAGGAATCAAATAATATGAAATGCTTGTCACTTGAGAGAAAAATATATATGAAACAAGCATCATGAGCAAATAAATTGAAATGTCTCCCTTACAAAGGACCCCCAATGCTCACGGGCAAAAGCAATTGGGATGATTTAGGGTATTACTTCGTAACAGTCCAAAAAATGCAGAAGATCCCCTGTGACTTCATTGTCTATCATTCATCAAGATAAACCCAAATGAATTTCTATCACCACATCTCTACTATCAATTTTTGCTCCTTGTTGCTTCCGTTTTAGAGTTGAATTCTCAGCTTTTGTAACAACTATGTCTATTCTCCTTTGGTTGCCCCTGTTTGGTCTAAACTTGGATTTTACCTTCGGTATGACACTGAAAATTTCATAACTTAACAAAATTCACCCCCACTTACATCGTTTAGGGTGGTCAAATGCCCAAAGTCTTCTCAATTTTTCATGATCGAACACTTTATTGCTGCCTCTATAGCTCAAATTCTAATTTTCTAGATTTTCAACAGATGCCCCAACTATTAAACTTAACCGTCATTTCTCTTTTCGACTTCTTTTGGCATTTTATTTTTCTTTGTTTTATTTTTTTCCTTTCTTTTTCTCTTTTTCTTGTAAGAAGAACCTTTCAAAATTGAACCTTTGTGTGAGATGATTTTTCATATCAACTTCTCGTATATGCATTTCATATGGATGACTTTCCTCCACAATCTCCCTGACTCCAAGTAATGTGAAAATTAATGTCTGATTTTGAGACCGGCTAATCTTTTCCATGTTACCCAAGTGTCCCTCAACAACTTTCTGATGTTTTTAATCTATTTATGGTTCTTAACAATGCAATGCTGATAAATAATAATAATAATATGAAATGAAATATGAAATAAACATATGCATGAATGCAAAAATGTGAAAATATCAACCTGTTAAAAAATATCAACATATCAGAATAAAAAAATGGTATTATGAACAAAAATATGATAATAGAACTGTGTAAAGCAACTTAAATATAAATCTACTCTACAATGCATGAATGCAAGAGATATCGATTTCAAGAACTAGTCATTAGACAACACTCATCCAACTAAAATATCGAATACAAAGGAAAGCCAATTTGTTGATAGAAGATAGCTAGCTCGAGCTTCTTGGTTGATCAGCTTGTTCAGCCTGGTTCGACATCTGTCTTGGTATGTCGATGAAAATTTGTTGACGAGTCTTCTACTTTATCAAGTAAAATCTACAAATTTTCGACATTTTCTGTACATGGTTCTGAAGTTGATCCTCGATTCTACCTTTGCACTATCTGGTTAATTATCTCGGCTTGACTTTTAATGTGTTGTTCTTCACTTGAAACATCGGTTCAAAACTCGCAAACTGATTTTCCGAATGTCATATCGCACTTTCTAAATTCCTCTTCTATCTCCCAGCTTCATCCTTCGATAATTCTCGTCATTCGTGAAAATTGAACATCAATCCTAGGTTCGCAATTTGCTTTTCCTCTTTGAGTTTTTATTAGTCAACACTAACCTTGGGATGCCCCTAATTTTATCCGCTAAATATTCACTTTTTGAATATCTTCGCCTTCTAATTATTGTATCTCATTTATATCTACACTTGAACCTAAACCCGACTTGAAGCTTGAATAATTGTTGAACTCAATATAAGTCTATTTCTTTTCACCCATTGAAACAATGTAGCAAATTTCCTAATGTTGGTGTCATAAAAATTCTTCTGACGGTAATTGAAAAACCATATCGAATGACCCTTCGTGTTATTGTCCAAAAATTCATAAATTATCTTTAACATTGACATACATGCACCATGCCTGAGGTCTTCTGAAAACACCCTTGTATTACTAGTACTCGGTCTCTCCAAACACTAACTCTGATCTCGCACTGAATCTTCTCGAATATAGTCCATATCAGCATATTGTCTTCCACTTGTTTATCAAACCCTTTAGTTTATGACTATTGTCTATACAACTAGCTCTCTAATCGATACCTCTAATGCATGCTATATGAACTCACACACACACCACCAAAAAAGTGTTAGTATGGTGAATTAATAATCTGAAGAAAAATAAATTAACTTGTGAAAAATAACAAGAGAATAATTTATGTTGCATAAAAATAACCAGAGAGCATATTATATTACACAGAAATAACCAGAAAGCAGTTAAACAAAGAAATCCTAATTTGAAGGCATTTCGGCAGTATACCGCCTTATCTTATGGTCCCTGTCTGGCTCTAATAGGGGTAGGTTTCTACTCTATATATGTGGGTTTAGATCTAGACTCTAAGTTCCCGAACTGTCGTTATTGCCTACTGCGACGATAAGACATCGATTCGGTAGTATAGGTCCCTTACAACGGAGGTGAAGACCTTACGACGTGTAAGGTTAGTATACTGGAAGTAGATAAAAATCCGAAACTCGGAGTTGGATAGCATCACGTCAGACAATATCTAACTCCCACTCAAGGGTAAAAACTCGGGTCGAGAGCTGATGCATGAATGATAGATATATCACACAAAATGAAAATACTACTCTTATTCGAACGATATTTATCTGACAATAATAAATTAAATTAATATCTATATTCAAAATACCAAAATGTCACGTGTAATTAATAATTAGGCCTGACTCACACAAAATTTTTTTGTCCCCAACGGAGTCGCCAAGTTGTCACGACCATTTTAAAACCGAAAATGTGAAAAATAGCCTGGTGCGTGAATTTGAGAAAATCGAGTTTAATTGCTTTTAATTGTGAAAACCAAATTTTATTGAAAACATTTGAATTTTAAAATTAATTCGGAGTCGCCACCGGCCACTTTGGAAGGCCAGACACCATAAAACAAACCAGAGATTCATTTTGAAAACATTTGGGTTTGGGAGTCGGTTACGCGTAAGGACGACCCTTACGAGCGCTCGAGATCGATACCTTTTAATTACACGTGGTACTTTGGTATTTTGAATAATAATATTAATTTAATCCGTCATTGGCAAATAAATATCGTTTGAATAAGAATATCCTTTTGGATAAAAAGATACATTTCTTTTAAATACAACCTTTGAATAAGACGTCCTATAATAGGAAACCTTGACTCGTATTTAAAGAAATGTAAATTTTGACCCAAAAGGTTTTAAGTGCATGACCGGTTATTATCTTGTCGATTTTAAGTTCTAACCTAAAAAGGCTCCATCAATTCAAATATTTAAATCCTATTAAATTATTAATTTCACCGAGTATATTATGATAACATCTGAATGCTCAGACACTACCATTTTGTCACCGAACAAAATTAATAATACTATTGGTGTTTCTAGTTTACCTAATTAATTTTATTAAATTCTAACCCTAGATTATTTACCATTTTCTATGTTTCGATGACACGCCGAATACGATACCAAAGTACACTATTGGCCAACATAAAGTTATTTCAAAACACTGACCACTTAGTGTATCCGAGATATATGATTAGAATACCATCGTTACTAAATTATCTCCCTATTTAATTAATTATTTAATTAAAGTGACTAATCCTAAAAAGGCTCTAATTTAATTAAAGTGACTAACCCTAAAAAGGCTCTTATTTGATTAGAGTGACTAACCCTAAAAAAGCTCTAATTTAATTATCTAAACATAAAAATTAAATGACACCCTAGGCGAATATACTACATGCTTTTTAAAAAAATACAAACATAAATAAATAAAGAAATAAGAAAAGATTAAAAGACAAAGGGTCGAATTAAGTTAGAATAATTTTTCCTACAAAGTATATGTCATATTAGAGGACAAGAAAGAGCATGAATAGATACTACGATCACCGACTTCTTACTATATCAAATAGACTAATATAATTAAAATTTGGAACAATTAGATTCGAAAAGAATAACATACCAGTTTCTCATCACGTTCCATCTTTAAATCTTCGACATGCGATTCAAAGCACAACATGCGCAACCACAAAGCACAAAATATTGGCATTGTTTTGAGTGGGCAAAATGTTGTGTCAAAGTTTCTTTGGTTGATCCACTGGTAACACTAGTGAATGATCTTGACAAGCTTCCTAAGCAAACAACGAATATAAAGCCGAAGCGAATCGAGGGGAAAAAAAATCCATCCACCTCCCTTTCAACCTTGATTCCATTATTCGAATCTAAAACCATCGATGGGAATTCGGTCTAGAAAAATCAGCCCCCTATCCAATGTCACTCAGTGCTCCCCCATGTTTTCGAGAACCATGATCGGTTCCCTCCAACTTCACCCATGAATCCAAGAGATAGGCTCCCACCCCACTTGCCGTTAGGCTTAGTCATGAGTCACGTTTTTCCATGATTTGCAAGACGAGTGGAATTACAATAAACTCCATGCTGTTTGGCCTTGCTTTGGTTGATCCCGAAAGGTCCTTTGCCTTCAAAAGCTTCCTTCTTTTCAAGTACTGTTAGTATACTAACAAACAACTCAAATATATCAAAAGTTTTTTAGTGAACCAACGTGTACCAAGAGTCGGTGGAAGCAAAATGATCGAATACCTCCTCTTTCTCTCATCTCTTGTAAATTTTTAGATGAAAAATCCTTGGTTCCAACTGATGCATGCAATAAAAGCGCAATTAAGTGAAAATGTACACGTCGTCAAGTAATAAAGTGATAAGTATATCGTATATCGTCTCCACATGGATTGGTATACTTAATATGTCTCCCCTTGTTGCTTTGCTCCTGAAAGATAAAGTAAAAACACAAATAAGTAGATTTATTTAACTAACTAAATAATTAAATAACAAAACATAAAATAAAAAATTGAAAATGATATAGAGAAAGTGGGTAGGATTCAGCTGCGTCAATTAGTGGATTCGATTAATCTTCTTCTTGTCCAATGTAGTTACACAATACTGCTTCGAGAGTACTGCAGATACAGCCTTGACAACATTAGTATTCTCTGTCGTGGCAATCTCTTGCTCTTGGGCAGATGCATCAAAGCTCAACAAAGTGTCCGTAGTTGACTCCGCTTATCTCTAAGTCAAAGCGTTGTTGATGATTGATCCTTGACGATACTTCTCGGTGTAAATCAATGATAATCACCAACAATCAAACACTTCTTTTAGCTGTTGAAACTCTTAACCTATCTCTAGGCCGAGTTAGTGTCTAAAACACCGTACTTATCCCTTTCATGAATCTACACCTCTCGATGCTAGATAAATATATTACTTACAAACTTCTCTCTCGAGCTTGAATGCAAGAACAAGGAATGGCAATAGGATAAGCAAACTTTGATATTATTATTGCATTAGAACAAAGAAACAAGAAACAATCTTCTCTCACTAATATCTACAACCTTCACCTATCCCTAAGAAATTTAGAACATAATGTCGATAAGTACAATTCTTAGGGGGAAGGGTTTCTCTAAAATCGGCCCCCTTAACAATGTGGACGGCTAGGATATATATAGTCTTATCCTAGGGCAAACCTTTCTTAAATAGATTCTAAATTGGAGTAAGGAACAAGTCTTCTACAAGAGATCTTATATTTCCAAGTTTGTCGCCTTCTAGAAGGATTTTCCCGTTTGGTCTTTGACTTGGGCTTTTAGTGCGCTAGCCTGGTCCAATTGGTGCGCTGTATCTTCCAGAATATTTTTTTATATTTTTATCTTTCATTGCACCTACAATGTTGATGTTGTCACTCTAGATACTGCCGCGGCTTTGTCCCCTGCCTCGGCCTCAATACTGCTTCACTGCTGCTTCGGCCCTAGATATTCTTGCATGTACAGAATATGTAATAATATTTGCATTCTCTATAAATATTGACTTTGTAAGTATTGATAACGGAATATCCAATATTGTGCCAAGAGTCCATACTTCAGCTCAAGTTGGTGCATAATAGATGCAAAAAGTACCATGAGAAGGGTGGTAAATAACTGTCTTTTAGGCACTCATCAAATACTCCCAAACTCAAACTATTGCTTGTCCTCGAGCAATGCAAGACATCAAATTGTCAAATCTTACTCCCCTTTAGTCTTACTTTTCCATCTATTCTCCCCACCATGGTCATGTCTATTTCTCCATTTTAGCCACTAGTTTACCCAAGGACTTTTACCAAGAAACAAGCTATAAGGTTAGGTGAGTGTATGCGTTTTATGGACAAGTTTGATTCAAGGCTTTCTTAGATAAACTATAAGCTCAAGACAAATAGAATTTGGACTAAAGCTTTCTCCTTAAAACAACAAGTCTTGAGCCAATTTCGGGCACCTCAAGATATGCGTTTTCTATTTTCTTCTTTTTCTTCTTTTTTTTCTTTTTAACCACCTATTTAGCATACTAGAGCCAATTTCGTGCACCTCTAGCATGAAGGAGAGCAAAACTAGAGCCATTGATAGGCACCTCTAGTTATTTTTCCAAAAGGTTCTAAGTATTTATCACATAAGTTTATTAAAAGAACTCCTAAATCAAACAAGTCTAAAAAGTGTTTATTTTCTTTCTAACCCTAAAGCAAGCTTCTAAGTTTTATTCCATGAGTATCCTATGGTTATCCCTTCAAAACAGAACTTGGCCATGGTAAGGAAAAAAAATTTACTCCCTTTATGGTAATGTTGCGATAGTGGATTGCCTCGGCAGTGCTTCTGCACCTAAAATACCCCCAAACTCAAACCGAGCATTGTCCTCAATACTCAAAATATAAGGCAAACCGACAACAGTAGTAAATGAAATCATTTATAACGACTCCGAGGAGCTGCTTGTATAGAGCATTCTCTTAGGCCGTGTTGCTGACGCCTTCCGTTTAGATCCTTGTGTTAGTGATTATTGTTGTTTGGCTTGCCGATGCAGTTGAACTCGACTGGGCGGTATGCGGTGCATTGGTGTAGTAACTTCATCCCCTTCTTCCACTTCGTCCATATTTTTTGTGTTCACGATTTCTGTCCCGCCCCCTACCGTGGCAGTGGGTATTGCCGATTCAGGTGACGAACTGTGATATTCGTCAATCTCTCGAGATAACATATCTCTGCTGAGACTGGGCATAGGGATTGGTTCCCTTTGGGGAGAGTTAAAAATAGCTCGCCTCTTGGACGACCTTTGGCTGGTAGATGATACTCCAACAGACCTGGCCGGTCTGGAAGGTCCGGCAACATGAAACTGTTGATGCGGCCATGGTTGGAAAAATGGTTGCGGCCCTGAGGCAGGTGTTGTCTCTGTATAAGGGGCAACAGTGACGAACATGTTAGCTGGGAATTCAGGGAATTGCGCCCCTTGATGTGGGAAGATTTGCATCATCATGTTGGCTAGAGATATGTTGAAGTCGCGCTAGTACTCCATGTAGCGTTGTTGGCGAAGGTCCATGGCTGTCATCCTTTGTAGAATTTCTTGGTACGAGTCTGCTGCGACTGTTGAATACTTCCCCCTGATAGTGAAGTCTGCAGTAAACTGTTGCGGTGTTGCCTGGACAGGTTCTGCATGTATGATCTACATAACTCGGTGGCAGAAATCTCTTGTCTATCCCTGCCGAGTTGGCGTATATTCATCTGTATCTTCGACCGGAACTCCTGCATTAATACACAAGGCAAAGATTAAACATGGGAAATATAGCGGTCCACGTTCCTTCTTACCACATTCATGAATCTCGTGAAGAATGATCTCTCCAATTTTTATGCTTCTCTTTTTGATGATAGACTGGATCAACACTAGTCTTTTGCGATCTACTGTGCTGTTATGGGAGGTTGGGATAAGTCATCTCTTGACAAAGGTACGCCATATCTTGGCCTCTGGTTTAAGACTCTGCCTTGTTACTGAATCTTTATGGGCACCGGTTTCCCATGAGGTGTTGCTGTAACAAAGCTCATCTTTAATCACTTCATAGTCTTGAGTGGTGATATCATCTACGAATTCGGCATGAACATCACGTGTGGGTGTGAGACCATAAAATTCATTGATAACCTTGGCATCAAGTTGCACAGGTTTGCCTCGACAGTGGACAAAGAGGTTGTCCTTGCTTGTCCCATGTGCTTAAAATTCTCTCACAATTGTGGCGTTCGCCGGTGGAGGCTGTAGGCAGAATGCCTCCCAATCTTGATATTGGATCTTGTTGACCAAGTATGATTCAATGCCGAAATATGCTTCATTAGTTTGGTGAAATCCTTGCTCTTCCCATAACTGCCGAGCAACGAACGAGCTGTTGAATCGGTCAACAATAGTGGCCGAGGCGAATCTTGTGTAAGAAACCATTAATTATTCGTGGAGAATGGTTTGAGAAAAATATTCCGGAGTAATAGAAAGGGTTCTGAAAATTTCAAGAGATTAGAAAGATAGTGAGAGCAAGATTGTTAAAGAAAGCAAAAGTAGCAAGAATGCAAGAGTAAATAGTGCACAACAATGAAGCTGGTTATATAGGCTGTAAAAATATGACTGTTAGAAATTAGCCGTTAGGCATTTACTGCCTTGCTGAACAGTTATTGTCGCGACGGATTTCTCGGCAGAGAGTCGTTACACTATTTCTGCCCGTTAGGAATTCTGTGGCTCTGACACAGTGCACTGTCACGGCAGTAGACTTTTCTACTGTGAAATAATTTTCTTGCATTCGTTGCTTTATTTATTCTAAAAAAAGCAAAACATAAAAACATAAAATACTGAAAATAAAACATAACAACATAAAATACTGAAAATAACAATATATAAACTAGTCCTAATCTAATAACTAAACTAGAAGGGAAGAGATTATGTTACTTGTGGAGTGCATGTGAATGCATCTCCCAATTTGATTATCTCTTTTTGGCTCGTATCTTCCTTCACGTGTTGGCCAATCCCTTTAGTGCATTCGACTTCTCCCTTGGGCTTTATTCGCTTACCGAACAGTTTACCGAGCGTGCTGCGCAGGCAGGATGTTTTAGTACCCTGGTTTTATGTATGGAGAGCCTTATATTCTGCTGGAGCATCTAAATTTGTTAGATTGTGGAAGGCGTTCAACTTGACTTGTTGATCGTTTATCCATATTGTGATCTTGCCATTTTCCACATCGATGATGGTACGTCTAGTAGCAAGGAAAGGTCGACCCAATATGATTGGTGCATTGTCGTTGACCTTACAATCAAGGACGAGAAAGTCGGCAGGAAATATAAACTTGTCGACCTTAACTAGAATGTCCTCAATTTTGCCTTCAAGATGCACATAGGACCGATCTGCAAGTTAGAGCAGTACTGTTGTTGGTTTTGCCTGACCTATTCCAAGTTTTTGAAAGACTGATTTGGGCATTAGATTGATTCTTACTCCCAAGTCGCATAGGGCCTTTCCTTTGTAACCATCCCCAATCGCATAGGGGATTGTAAAGCATCCAGGATCCTTTAGCTTAGACGACATGTGATTATACAGTATGGCCATACAACCTTCAGTGGCTGCCACCGTTTCAAATTCTCCTAGCCTTCGTTGTTTGGATACTATGTCCTTTAAGAACTTGGCATAGTTGGGCATTTGTTCAATAGCCTCAACTAGTAGCAAGTTGATATAGACTTGCTTTAAGATGTCTAGGAATTTCTGAAATTGGTGGTCCTATTTGTGCTTTTTTAACCTCTGCGGGAAAGGAGGTGGTGGTCTTATGTCCTCCAAGTTTCCTTGGATATTAAGTTTAATACCTGGGGTGAACTTATCTGCAGCTGCCTCGGCAGGATGTTCGGGTACTGCTGGTTCTGCTGTCGTGGCATTGCTTTCGGTAGGGTCCTACTCAACTTCTGAGTCATCATGATGTTTCTTTTTGGTTGGACTCGATCAGTTGAGGTTCCTTCTTTATCTTTTAATTGTAGGCCACTTCTTGTCGTAATTACCTTGCATTGCTCATGGCCCAACACCTTAGCAACCTCAGTATTGCTAGGTAAACCCCCTGGTGGTCGAGTGTTTTGTCGTTGGGCAAATTGACCAACTTGAGTTTCTAAAGACTTGATTGCAGCCTCCTGATTCTGCAGTCTCATTTCAGTTCGGTTCATGAATTCATTAGTACGCTTCATGAAGCGGCTACTCTCTGTCATGTATGCATCAGTCTTTTACATGAAAGCCGTGAGAGAATCTGCCAATGCGTTCAGAGACTGTTACTGTTTGATGCATGCAATAAAAGCGCAATTAAGTACAAATGTACACGTCGTCAAGTAATAAAGTGATAATATATCGTGTATTGTCTCTACAGGGATTGGTATACTTAATATGTCTTCCCTTGTTCCCTTGCTCCTAAAAGATAAAATAAAAACACAGATAAGTGGATTTGTTTAACTAAATAAATAATTAAATAACAAAACATAAAAGATTGAGAACGATATAGAGAAAGTGGGTAGGATCCAGTTATGTCAATTAGTAGATTCGATTGATCTTCTTCTTGTCCAATGCAATTACACAGTACTGATTCGACAGTACTGCAGATATAGCCTCAGCAGCATTAGTATTCTCTATCGCGACAATATCTTGCTCTTGGGAAGATGCATAAAAGTTCAACAAAGTGTCCGTAGTTGAATCCGCTTATCTCTAAGTCAAAGCACTATTGATGACTGGTCCTTGACGATACCTCTCGGCGTAAATCAATGATAATCACCAACCAATCCAACACTTCTTTTAGCTGCTGAAACTCTTAACCTATCTCTAGGCTGAGTTAGTGTCTACAACACCGTACTTATCACTTTCGTGAATCTACACCTCTCGATGCTAGATAAATATATTACTTACAAACTTCTATCTCGAGCTTGAATGCAAGAACAAGGAATGACAATAGGATAAGCAAACTTTGATATTATTATTGCATTAGAACAAGAAACAAGAAACAATCTCCTCTCACTAATATCTCCAACCTTCACCTATCCCTAAAAAATTTAGAAATAATTTCGATAGGTACAATTCTTAGGGAGAAGGGTTTCTCTAAAAATCAGCTCTCCAAACAATGTGGCCGACTAGGCTATATATAGTCTTAACCTAGGGAAAACCTTTCCTAAATAGACTCTAACTTGGACTAAGGAACAAGTCTTCTTCAAGAGATCTGATATTTCCAAGTTTGCCGCCTTCTAGAAGGATTTTCCCGTTTGGTCTTTGACTTGGGCTTTTAGTGTGCTAGCCTGGTCCAATTGGTGCACTGCATCTTCAATAATGTTCTCTATATTTTTATCTTTCATTGCGCCTCCAATGTTGATGCTGCCACTTTGGATGCTGTCATAGCTTTGTTCCCTGCCTCAGCCTCAACACTGCTTCACTGCTGCTTCGGCCTTGGATATTCCTGCATGTACAGAATATGTAATAATATATGTATTCTCTGTAAATTTTGACTTTGTGAGTAGTGATAACGGAATATCCAATATTGTGCAAAGAGTCCATATTTCAGTTCAAGTTGGTGTATAATAGATGCATAAAGTACCATGAGAAGGATGGTAAATAACTGCCTTTTAGGCACTCATCACTGTTGTACCTGTTGTTGTGGCATGGACTGCTGAGTGTGCTACTGCGGTAGGTTCTGACTTTGGTGTTGGAATCCAGGGGCTTGATTAATTGGATTTAAGGCATTGTTGGGGTTGCTCCATAAAAAGTTTGGTTGCCTTTTCCAAGATGAGTTGTAATTGTTGGACATCATTTGATTGTTATTGTTTCCTCATCTTGCATGTAATCAGATGAGTTAACTGCCTTAACCTCATCTATATTTCTCTGGTCTTGCATATTCTGAACTATCTTGGTCAGAGAAGTCAATTATGCTACCACCGAACTGGGTGTGTCTAATTCATGGGCTGTGGTATGACGTCTCATTCCTCCTCGCCTTGATGTGGGAAATTGGAAGTCGTTACTTACGAGTTTGTTTAGAATCTCAATGGCCTCCACGGGTGCTCTATTCAAAAGTGTCCCATTTGCGAAAGCATCTAGCATCATCCTTGTGGATGCATTGGTAGCATTATAAAACATGGAGACTTGTGTCCACAAGGAAAACCCATGTAGTGGGTATTTGTTTAACAATTCTCTGTAGCGTTCTCATGCCTCATACAATGGTTCATCATCATCCTACCGAAATAATGTAATTTCATTATGGATGCGATCATAGAGATTTGTCGGATTAAACCTCGTAATGAATTCTCGGCAGAGTTCCTCCCAAGATCCTATAAATCCCGCTGGGATGCCATTCAACCAATTTTTCCCATATCCCTCAGTGAATAGGGGAATAACTTTAATCGTAAAATATCTTCATAGACTACTTGGATCTTGAAAGAATTACATACTTCCATGAAAGATTTAAGATGTTGTCTTGCATCTTCAGTAGCAGACCCACTAAACTGTCCAATTGTGTTCAACATGTTGAACATCACTGGTTTGAGCTCAAAGTGAGTTGCTTCAATTTCTGGGTGACTACGCCAGGGTTTAGTCCGTTTAGGTCTTCCACCAGAAAGTCTCTAACAGTGGGCTACCTCGGCAATGGTGGCGGTAGTGGCTGCTGCGGCATTGCTGGTGGTAGTATATTATGGTCAACAGGTGGAATTTGTCCTCTTGGTGGATTATCTATGACTTGAAACAGGTTGCGCCTCAGATGGTGTCTTGTGCGTTCGATTTCAGGGTCCAATTCGTACAATGGACCACTCGGATTTGCCCTGGTCATACACCAAATAAATCAAAGTTAATAAAAAATAAATAATTAGAATTAAAGTTAGATAAAGAATGGTTAAAGAGCAAGAAAATAAAGAAAACAAAATTTAGTTGTCAATCCCCGACAATGGCACCAAAAACTTGATGCGTACAATAAAAGCGCAATTAAGTGCAAATATACATGTCATCAAGTAATAAAGTGATAAGTATATCGTGTATCGTCTCCATAGAGATTGGTATACTTAATATGTCTCCCTTTGTTCCCTTGCTCCTGAAAGATAAAGTAAAAACACAGATAAGTGGATTTGTTTAACTAAATAAATAATTAAATAATAAAACATAAAATAAAAGATTGAGAACGATATAGAGAAAGTGGGTAGGATCCAGCTGCGTCAATTAGTGGATTCGATTAATCTTCTTCTTGTCCAATGCAATTACACAATACTACTTCGACAGTACTGCAAATACAACCTCGGCAACATTAGTATTCTCTGCCGCGACAATCTCTTGCTCTTGGGCAGATGCATCAAAGCTCAACAAAGTGTTCGTAGTTGACTCCGCTTATCTCTAAGTCAGAGCGCTGTTGATGACTAGTCCTTGAAGATACCTCTCGACGTAAATCAACGATAATCACCAACCAATCCAACACTTCTTTTAGCTGCTGAAACTCTTAACCTATCTCTAGGCTGAGTTAGTGTCTACAATACCGTACTTATCCCTTTCGTGAATCTACACCTCTCGATGTTAGATAAATATATTACTTACAAACTTCTCTCTCGAGCTTGAATGTAAGAACAAGGAATGACAATAGGATAAGCAAACTTTGATATTATTATTGCATTAGAACAAAGAAACAAGAAATAATCTTTTCTCACTAATATCTACAACCTTCACCTATCCCTAAGAAATTTAGAACATAATGTCGATAAGTACAATTCTTAGGGGGAAAGGGTTTCTCTAAAATTGGCCCCCTTAACAATGTGGTCGGCTAGGCTATATATAGTCTTAACCTAGGATAAACCTTTCCTAAATAGATTGTAACTTGGAGTAAGGAACAAGTCTTCTTCAAGAGATCTGATATTTCTAAGTTTGCCGCCTTCTAAAAGGATTTTCCCGTTTGGTCTTTGACTTGAGCTTTTAGTGCGCTAGCCTAGTCCAATTGTTGCGTTGCATCTCCCAGAATGTTTTTTATATTTTTATCTTTCATTGCGCCTATAATGTTGATACTGCCACTCTGGATGCTGCCGCGGCTTTGTCCCCTGCCTCGGCCTCAACACTGCTTCATTGTTGCTTCGGCCTTGGATATTCTTGCATGTACAGAATATGTAATAATATCTGCATTCTCTATAAATATTGACTTTGTTAGTAGTGATGACGGAATATCCAATATTGTGCAAAGAGTTCATAGTTCAGCTTAAGTTGGTGCATAACAGATGCAAAAAGTACCATGAGAAGGGAGGTAAATAACTGTCTTTTAGGCACTCATCAACAACCGCCACTCCCCTTCTTGAAACTGATGGAAACCAAAAAGCTAACTCCTCAAGGTAACCGCTCCTTGATCTTATCCATTATTACATATATATATATATATGAATTTCATTTATTTATTTATTTATTATAATATTATTTATTTTATATTTATTATATAAATTTACTTAGACCACTCCAGAAAACATTCGGGTTCTACATCCCATGTACGCCCAATAATAGTGTTCGGCTATTAAGGCCAATATCCGGTGTATCCTCGGATGTCCCGCCCACTTGGAATCGTGGTATTCCTTCATGAGCTTTTTCCGTAACTTTCCGAACTGAGGAACATAGAGGCGGTATCCTCGTGCTATTGGGTCTTATTATAGCCCCTCTTTGATGCGTTCCAGCATCGGTCCCTCTGGCAAACTCACAAACTCCATGGTATACCTCTGGCTTAAGGTATCTACCACGGAATTCACCTTCC
This sequence comes from Abelmoschus esculentus, assembly GCA_035048815.1. Taxonomy (NCBI): domain Eukaryota; kingdom Viridiplantae; phylum Streptophyta; class Magnoliopsida; order Malvales; family Malvaceae; genus Abelmoschus; species Abelmoschus esculentus. Next base: position 7,161,422 of record JAUCBN010000010.1, read on the forward strand.
CTGGTTTATGCTCCAAGGAAACATCGATCTCGGTAAGAAACTCTTGCCAACAAGCCTGCTTCGGTGATAACTTCTTCTGTGTTAAGAAGTAACTGTTGGCAACATTGTCTGTGTACACCAAGAACTTAGACCCAAGCACATAATGTCTCTATGTGCGTAGACAATGTACCACCACGGTCATCTATTTCTCATGTACCGCGTATCTTCGCTCAATCTCATTGAGCTTTCGGCTTTCATATACAATCGGATGTACTTCCTGCATAAGGACCCCACCAATGGCAATATCGGATACATCGGTGTGAACTTCAAAAGGTTTGGTGTAATCTGGCAACACCAACACAAGCTCGCTCACTGATAAGTGCTTAACTCACTATCACTTTCTATACTTTTCATGGGCATTAATCACTAATTCTACACCTACTTGGACCAATGCATATACTTAATATGATATATTTAGGGATTATACTGTTAAAGATAATATTTATAGAAAAGGCAAGCTTTACTGCATTTTTATATATGTGTAGGAAGAAGCATTGTCGTGGCAGTAAACTTGGGCCGAGGCAGGACCTGATGCCAAGGGAGTAGAGGACAAGCAACGATATGGCAGGAAAGCTGAGGAGAAAAATGAGGAGAACGTTTTGTTAGGCTTGGAGTGGCTCGATGCACAACCGATGAAATTAGCCAAGTGGTGGAGAAGTGGCAATTTGGGTGGTTGGTTATGGAAGCAAAAGATGACACAATGATTTTAGACTGGTTCGGCCTTCGAACAAGCACCTACATCCACTACCTTAGCTTCCTACTAAGGATTTCCAAATTCACTAAGAATTTCAATCTTTTAAGGCCAAAGGGATAACCTTACAATCCTAGATTCAAACCCGAATCTAGCATCCAAAGTTCACAACCCGAACTTTGGGAAATCACTCAACAAAGAGAAAAACTTAGCAAACTTGAATCCTTCTAATAAGGTTAATGTTTGCAACTAAGCACTCACCCAATTCCTAATTGCACTTGAGCATATATGACAATTAAGCTCACAAGTGTTTGTCTACCTAAATAATAGGAAATTAAGTACTAAGACAAATCTTTGATCATAATATTGTTACAAGTGAAGCATTAGTCTTCTCTTGATGCTTGAGGCTTCCTTTTATCATCCCAAACGAGTTTTTAGCCGTTGTTGACCGTTGGGGATGTTTTGGAGCCGTTTGGAGCTGATTACAAGGCTTATTTCCTCTTCTGGTGTAGGCGATATCGAACACGTACAGGATGTTTCGAAACAGCTGCTTTGGGAAATAGCCGTTGACCTGTATTTAAGAACTGGTATCAATACCAGTATCGATACCGCTCCTAGCCGTTGGGTTTTTTTATAAAATCGTTTTGACCGTTGGGGTGTTTTGAAACAGGGTTCGAAACAGAGCATCACAGTGGCAAAAAGGTATCGATACCACTGTGGTTTTGCCTTTGAAACCATGGTATTGAAGAACAGGTATCGAAACACCTGGGTTAAAAACACTTATTTGGTTTCTTTAAAACTTTTAAAACATATCTAAAATCACTCAAAAACAGCTTAAATATATTTTCAAGTAGTTTGGACATAAGAATCATTTTTGAAATCTTTTCAAATTAGTCCAAAACTATTTTTCAATTATTATATCAAAACATTAGTTCTACACGTTACTAGACAAGAAGCCCAAGGATCGAAGCTGGATAGCACGTGGAAAGCCTAAAGACAAAGCCACACTGGAAAGCCTTCTAGATGGAATAAACTTGGAAATATTTTATTTATGTACATAACTTGTTCCCTACTCCAAGTTGTATTCTACTTAGGAAAGGTTTGCCTTAGGCCAAGCCTATATAAGACCTAGCCATCCAAGGAGCAAGAGCATTCGATCAATTCATAGAATTAGAGAGCTTAGATTTCATCTTTTAGTTTTTATTTTCTTTTACATTATGTTCTAAGTTTGTTAGGTTTAGGTGAAGGTTGTAAAGTATTAGTGCGAGGAAGTTGAACTTTGTTTCTTATTTTCAATGCAATAAAATATCGAAGTTTGCTTATTCTTTGACATTCCTTTTTTTTACATTCAAGCTCGGGAGAGAAGTTTGTAAGTCATCCATTTATCTAATATCAGGAGAGTTAGATTCACAAAAGGAATAAGTACGGTGTTTCAATCGTGAAACACTAACACGGCCTAGGGATAGGTTAAGAGTTTCAGCGGCTAAGAGAAGTGTGGGATTGGTTGATTATTATAATTGATTCACGCCGAGAGGTATCATCAAGGATTGGTCATCAACAGTACTTCGACTTAGGGATAAGCGGAGTCATCTAAGGATACTTTGTCGAACTTTGGTAAAGTCCACCCAAGAACAAGGGATTGTCACGGAGGGTGAGTATCTTCATTGTCGAGGCAGTAACCTGCAGTTCTACCGAGGCAGTGTTGTGCAATTGCATTGGACAGAAACAAATCAACTGAATCCTCTATACAATACAATTGGATCCTAGCCACTATCTCTATTTGATTTTTCTATCTTTATTTAGTTTTCTTTGTTTAGTTAAATCACAACTCAATCACTTGTGTTTATTTTATTTCTTTACAGAGCAAGAAGATTAAAGGAAACATATTAAGTAGACCAATCCCTGTGGAGATAATACTTGATACTTATCACTTTATTACTTGGCGACGTGTTCACTTGCACTAAATTACGTATATCTAACACGCATCAAGTTTTTGGCGCCATTGCCGGAGATTGACAACTAAATTTTGTTTTCTTTATTTTCTTGCTTTTTAGTTATTTTATGTTTATTTTTATTTTACTTTGGTTTATTTTTGGTGTATGACAAGGGTCAACCCTACCCATCCTTTGTACGAGTTAGATCCAAAAATCGAACGTACACACCAAAGGTTGAGGAGACAAATCCAAGAAGCTATGGCAGGCCATCAAGGAAATCAAGCAGATCAGAACTTACCTGTCGGCAATGGAGGCCTTCCACCGCCACCACTGTCGCGGCAGTTAACTGTCAGAGACTTCCTAGAGGAAGATTTAAATGGGCTAAATCCTGGAGTTGTTACACCATAAATAGAAGCGGCCCACTTTGAGCTAAAACCTGTCATGTTCAATATGTTAAAACTATTGGACAGTTTGGTGTGTCAATGACAGAAGATGCCAGACAACATCTTAAGTCATTCATGGAAATTTGCAACTCTTTCAAAATTCAAGGAGTCCATGAAGATGTCTTAAGATTGAAGTTGTTCCTCTATTCACTGATGGGTAGGGAAAAACCTGGCTAAATAGCATTCCAGCAGGATCAATAAGATCTTGAAGTGAATTATGTTGAGATTTCATTACGCGCTTTAATCCTACCAATTTATATGATAGAATTCTTAATGAAATTACTTCTTTTCGACAGGCTGATGACGAACCTATGTACGAGACATGGGAACGCTATAGAGAGTTAATGCACAAGTGCCTATTGCATGGATTTCCCTTATAGACACAAGTGACAATGTTTTACAATACCACTAATGCCCCGACAAGGATGATGTTAGATGCCTCGACAAATGGAAAACTCCTGGACAAAGCACCTGAGAAAGCTATTGAGATACTGAACAAACTCGCAAAGAACGATTTTCAATTTCCTACATCTAGTCGAGGAGGAGTAAGACTCCAAGCCACAGTGAATAAATTAGAAACATCAAATTCAGTGGTAACACAATTGGCCTCTCTTACTAAGATGGTACAAAATATGCATTTACAGCAAAACACCCATGAGGTTAAGGCTATTGACTCTTACTGCAATTTATGTAGAGGTAACCACAATTTTTCTGAGCGTATGCAGAATCAAGAGTTTAGCATGTATGTTGGAACCTATAACAGAAACAATATGTTGTCCAACACATACAACCCCTCATGGAAAAGGCATCCAAACTTTTCATGGAGCAATCCAAACAATGCCTTGAATCCAATTACTCAACCCCCAGGATTCCAGTAACAAATGCAACATCTGCCACCGCCGTAGGTCCAGCAGCCTATGCCGCAACAGCAGATGCATCAGCAACAGCCTATAAGTTCTCTAGATAATTCTCTGAAAGCATTCATGATAAAAACTGAATCATATATGTGTAGGAAAAAGTATTGTCATGGCAGCGAACTTGGGCCATAGCAAGCTTGATCTCATTAAAGGCTTTCTGACTCCGGTCCCCAATCCCATGCCTTGTCATTCTTGAGCAACTCGGTTAAAGGTGTGGTGATTTTGGAGTAACTCTTGAAAAACCTTCGATAATAATTTGCCAACCCAAGGAGAGATCTTAGTTCTGTTACCTTGGATGGCGCCTCCCACTCATCAATGACTCGAATTTTGTCTCGATCCATTTTGATCATACCGCCTCTAACAATATGGCCAAGGAAAGGAACCTCCTTTTGCGCAAATGAGCACTTCTCCCTTTTAACATAAAGCTCATTCTTCTGCAAGACTTTGAACACCTCTCTTAAGTGAACGGCATGCTCTTTCAATGTTTTGCTATAAATCACAATGTCATCGAGGTAGACTAGAACAAATCTATCTAGAAATGGTTGTGAAAACTTGTTCATCAGGGTACAAAATATTGCAGGAGCATTCGTGAGTTTGAAAGGCATCACAAGGTATTCAAAGGACCCATAGCATGTCATACATGTTGTCTTTGGTTCATCTCCTTCGACAATTCTTACTTGATAGTAGCCTGATCGTAGATCCAACTTTGTGATCCACCTTGCACCACCAAGGTGATCAAACAAGTCCGCAATGAGTGGAATTGGGTACTTGTTCTTTACCGTGAGCTTGTTCAAAGCTCTATAGTCGATGCACATCCTTAATGTCCTATCGTGCTTTTTTTGAAATAACACTGGCGCACTATAGGGTACCTTGGACTATCGGATGTAAACAGCATCTAGGTTATCTTTCAATTGTCTGTGCATCTCCTCTAACTCAGGCGGGTCCAACCGATAAGGGGCTCGAGCGAGTGGCTCCGCGTTCGGCACAAACTTTATCTTGTGATCAACCTCTCTATTTGGAGGTAACTTCTTAGGCAACTCAGCAGGCATCACATCCATGAAATCTACCAAAACTTGTTCCACCTCATTAGGAACTTCCTGATTTGCAATTGGCTCATCATACACAAAGGTTGCCGGGAATGTTGGCTCTTCCTTGCGCGCCGCCTTAGAAAACTAGATTGCTGACAAAATTTTGGCACCTACCCTAGACCATCGACTCACTGCGACAATACATTGATGCTTTGGATCTAGGATGCATAAGCATTCAGCAAAAGTCACAGGAAAAACATTGATCCAGTCTAAGAAGCTCAGCCCAAGCACAAAATTGAAATCATCTAGTGGGATCACTTTGATGGCTTCTTTACCAGACCAACCTCTAATTCAAGTTGGATACCCTTTGCAACTCCAGCAATCGACACTTCCTCATAGGGGTGAGCATTCGGGCGAGTCGAGTCAAAAAATTTTGAGTTATTCGAGTTGAGTTAACATATTTTACAATTTAAGCTCTTTTTGAAATTTTTCGATTCGAGTCGGTTTTTGCGAGTTCGAGTCGATTCGACTTTTCTAGTTTATTTACAAATTTTAATTGCACTATTTATAATATTATTATACATTTTGATTCTAATTTAAATGACTCTCTTTATATCTACAAGCATTTTTTTTCATATTATTTTTTACATGCATAAATAAGATTTTAAATTATTATTATTATTACCATATACCTTAGGTATGAATATGTGTCGTTTTATTAAATTATAAGTCTCATTAAAAACTTTTTTATTATCTATAAAAGGTTAAAACGAGATAAAAATAATAATAAATTAAATACAGTAATATAAATATATAAATTAAAAATATAAAATAATTTAAATAAAAATTGTATTAAATAAATAAATAATAAATTTGGAAAGTGATCATATTGTAAAGAAATGAAAATTAAAAGGTAAAAATAATAAAAAAAGAAGATAGGACTGAAATAAAACTAAAAATAAAATTACAGGGAATAAATGTGTAATTAGACCTAAGAAATTTTAGATTTTTTGATTTTTGAGTAACTCAAACTTTAAAAATTTGAACTCGACTCAAAATCAATTTTTTTTTGAGTTATTCGATTCGACTAGAATAACTCGAATTACTCGACTCGAATTACTCGAAATTGAAAAAAATGATTTTTTTATTTGAGTTGAGTTTTGCTCACCCCTACTTCCTCGACATTTACTGTCTTAATGGAACCACTTACCTTTTCCACATGAAGGCCAAGTTTCTTGGCAATCTGCTCGGACATGGACAACTCAGATGCATCGGTGTCTACCAATGCACTTAGCTTATTATCAGACACTGTGATGTCTACAAACATCAGCCCCTTCTTCTTTCGACCCTTCTTGACCTCCATCGTGATGATAATGGAGTCAAGCTTGAGAGCCTCATTCTCTTCTCCGGTTGTGGTATCTTTAATGGTTGTCATCTTAGTTTTCTGTGGACAATCTCTTACTATATGCCCATGATCCTCACAATTGTAGCATTGGATGGGTTGATTATCTTTCATGTCGGTATGCTTCCCATTAAAGGGTTCTTGGTCCCATTTAAATCTTTGTCGGACTTGAATGAATTCTCCTTTTCTCCACCATTACCTTTGAACTTCGACTTTGGTTTGGAGGAGTCGGGTTTCTTTACCCCAATCTCAATGATTGACACAGTTGTCATCAAAGCTACAGAGAGTTCTTTCACACCTTGTCGCCTAAGCTCATTCTTCACCCATGACTTCAATCCATCCATGAAGGTGAAGAATCTGTCATCTTCACTCAAATTTGAGACTTACAGACTTAATTCCACAAACTTTCGAACATGGTCTCTCAACGATCGTGAGTCATCTTGCTTGAGACGCCTTAAGTTCGATCGTGCCTCATCTTTGGCATACTGTGGGTAGAACTGTTCCTTGAACCTAGTTTGGAAATCCTCCCATATTTCAATGGCAGCTGTACCACGTTTTGCATCATTGCACCTTCGTCTCCACTATAAAAGTGCAATGTCAGTTAAGTAAACACTAACAATGTTTACTTTCTTCGAATCTTCTTCGATGTTTGTCGCTTTGAAGTATTGTTCCATTCCCCAAAGGAAATTCTCAACATCTTGGGCGGACCTCGTACCCTTAAACTTTTCAGGTTTGAGGATATCACCCAAGGCTTTGGGAGTTATCGTCACCACATTATTCCCAAATGTGGCCTTCAACATAGACAACTTAGTCTTGAGCAGCTCTATTTCCTTCTTCAGATCAATCTCGGACTCAGAATTCTTTTTCTTAAGCTCCTTGATCTCTTTCTTTTGAGCAACAACTATTGCCTCTAAATCATTGTCACGTTTGGACATCCTCATATCCAACTCATTAAGAGTGTCCTGAACCTCCTCTTGGATCCCCTCCATAGACTCTAGCTTCTCTAGATCCAACGAACCCAACTTCTTGAGGTCTACGGGCTCCATGTGTTCAAACACCATCTTGGCCTCCACCATGACGTCGTCAAGTTTGGACACCTTCCCCTAGATCGATGTGATAGGATCCTTCAACGAGTCCCTCTTGGACTTGTCAACTACGGCTTCAACATTCTTCTTCACCGTATTGTTCTCTGCTTCACGGGCCATCTCGAATCAGCAAAAACTCGCTCTGATACCACTTGTCACGGAGCTAAGCTGCTGCTAGTCAAACCGTGCGACCTTAGTCAATTTCTTGGTTGAAACTTGACTAAGTAACCCTTAACACTCTAAGTAAAAACACTTAGAAAATATGCGGAATAAAGGAGAAAAAGAGATGGCAAAAAGACAATAGAATTTGAGTGAATACTCTACTTTGTATTACTCTTGAGAAGAAGCTACAATTCTTAGTGAAGTGAGTAAATGAGGTGGGGTGAGCCTCCTTTTATAGTGAAAGTCTCATACAATCAACGGTCTAGATGAGAGCCCTATCTTATTTACAATGTTCGAAATTCAAACTAAGAGATATTGTGGGAATTATCTTTAAATAAATCATAGATAATCTTCAATGAAAATTATTATACTGTCTCGGCCATTATCCAAGCTAAATGGGCCAACTCTCCTAGGTCAAGGTGATTGAGCTTATTTCTCTAGGTCAACTGACAGGCCCAATACACAACAAAGATGGTCTTGAACCTCTTTCAAGGTTATAACATCGATCATGGGTTTGCGGTCCGTGACAAGCAACCATTGAAGTTGACGTGAGACTCGGTGTGTTGCATGTATAGTTTAAAAACATTATTCAAGTTGGACTCAGCCCCATTAACGCCCTATATACTACACCTAACAAATTAAGCAATAGTTAAGGCAATTAAAGTAACATTAGTGGATACCAATAGGCAATAGCCACTAACCTCCATTGCCTAAAATCTCCACTTTCCAACTAAACCATAAATTACTTTAAGGAAATGACCACCTGGTCCATGGACATAAAGATCATACATTAACCAATGTTTCATCCTCATTCATGCATTCAATGCTAAACCGTTCTTTATCAGTCACGTGGATATCATGTGATAAACTTAACATGATTGGCTTAAATAATAAGGGGTAATTGAAATCCGCTTTTTATTTGGATTGGTCACGACAATATCTCTAAACAAACTTTACAGTTCGCCTATTAGTGTAATAATTCAAAATTAATTTATGTTATTGTAATAATGTATTAATAACTGATAATCGTTGTACAAGCAAAAATAGTTTATAGTCAGCTACATAGACCGAAGAACCGATCCGTCTAAACATGTTTAAAAAATTAAAATTATCTTATACAAATGTAATTGTGATTTAGAGAGAGTAGAAAACTTAATAATTCTAGTGAAATTAAGTATTGCTATTTATAATTATTGCACAAGAAAATATAAATTTTATTAAACTAACTTTAAATTAAGCTATGTTAAACTTTGATAAAATGAATTTTTTTAGTCATTAATAAGATTGATTGTCGACTATTACGTTAATTGAAATTATGTTCTTGGCAATAGTTATAACTTTAAAATTTTAGGGTTCCTTTAGGGAGTAGAAGTCATTTGTCTCCTAATCATGACTCCTATGCTTTCTTTTAAAAAAAATTAAAAATATTAAATTTTAAACTCCAACCCTTTTTTCGATATCCTAACCCCTACATCCTAAAAAATACATTCTACCATTAATACCCTAAACCCTAACTACAATTCTTAACCTTAAACCCTAAATTTTAAACCCCTTAATTTAAAACAAAAATATCAATAAAAACACGATTAAGAAGTTGACGATTTATATTTTTTTAGAAGAAAACCTTAACGGTGTTAATAGCACAACAACAATGACCATAAATAGAATATCATGTTAGTGTTTTAGCAAACTCCCCCGTTCATGTCATTGCCTGCATTTCTTTGTTGCTAAAAATGAATGCCTTTTTAAACAAGTGGAGTATCACCAAACTCTGTTGAGATCTTTTTGAGAGTTGGCGAACTCACGAAAGCTGATGCGACTTGCAGATCACAAGAAAATCACAATAGAGTTGAGTACACGTATGATTTATATGCTTAAATCAGTAAAGTTTTTCTTTTCTTCTTCAATGTGTTTTGGACTGACTAGAAAATATGCATTCTAATGAATATGACGACACTTGACGATGTCTTGACTCAACAATCAAAATCTTTCAGTCGAATGGGAGAAAGGTTATGTTCCAATAATGGGATGACCTAGTTAGGGGTTTTATTACCTCCCTTGCTACCTGCAACTACTGAATAACTGCATTTTGAGGGAGTAATATTGACTACTCTCTAACCATTCCAGCTTACATGTCGACTCTCGCATTGACTGTCGACATATATCTGGATTCTGGACACTTTCACCATGTGCACACTGCTCATAAAGAGAGGGATCCCTTTGGAAGCACGTGTTTGTCATGTTACCTTGTCTAATAATAGTATTTTTATAACAAAATCTTGCTGGATCCATCAAATTTATTAGTCTACATACCTTTAAAATCTCCATAACTCAACAGTCTTTCTTCCAAGTACAAACTGATCAAAACGGAGAATGTCTTAGAATATAATATTGTTGTTGTTCTTTATCAAATGGTCTACGCATAGCAAACTGTAGGTAAAATGCTCAACCCCTAACAATGAAAACCAATCGCCACCATTAGATCTTCCCCTACTCCCACTTAAGTTCCAATAGACGGATCTGAATTCTGCACAGACGGTGGTAAACAAGAAATTATATCATAAAACTTGTTTATGAGCCTTATTTATCATATTATTCATGGTTTAAACAATCAAATTCGTTTATTTTTAGATCATTAACTAATAACCTATGTTACACTGATACAGATATAAGACCGGATATGAGACGGTGACGGAGACATGGTACAGGTACAGTAAGGGTACGGCATATAAAATAAATTAAAAAATTCTAAATCGACAAAAAAATTATAAATAATTATTAAAATTAATACTTCATAATAAATTAAAAAAACAAAATTTATAAACACCTACAATATCAAAATGTCAAATCTCAAACAACAAAATTTAAAACAATATATAAAAAAAAAAATCAAGCCTAACTTTCCAAATTTAAAAACATCCTAACTCATTTCCCAAATTCGAATTTAATTTAAATGCATCAGATAATTAATTCAAAATTAACCGTTCATTTATCAAGGTGTGAATATTGATCATCTTAGTAAAATAAGAAATTATTAAATAAATAAATATTAAAAAATACATAAATAATTAACAAAAATATTAATAAAAAACTAATATAAAAATAACTGATAATTAACACAAATATTGATAAAAAGCCTAATATAAAAATACATAATTAATTAACACAAATAATAATAATAATCGTTATAGTAATAAAAACAAAATATTAATAAAAATTAATATAAAAATAACTTTATATTTTTTAATAAAACATTTATAAAAAAATCATAATTATATAAGCATTAGATATTATAAAATTTATTATATGGGATCCACAAAAATATTTACAATCTAGAAAGGTGAAAATCCCGTGGTTTTTAAACCTTCTTCTTCTTCTTCAAGGCCTTCTTCAACATTCAATTTTTTTTTTCTTCAACATGTTTCTCAACTACAGAACAATCTTGGGGATATTCATAGAAATCGTGTGCCCAAAATATCCTAAAAATATCTCAGCCGTCCTTAATTTTTTCAGTTGTTACCTTGTCAACGTAAAACATTCCCGATACGTATTTAGTCATACCCGTTATATATATGTCTCAAAAATATTTTAGGTACTTAAAACGACATAGAATTATCGTATTTATACTTCTTAACTAATAATTACTCATTCATTAATTATAAATAAAAAAAGATAATAATTTATTTTAAAAAATAAAATCCAATCAATAAAAATTACGGATAATGTGATAAAAAAATTGATGATATAATTTCTTTAAACCTATAAAAATCCCCATCCACCTGCGGTTATCGCTAAATATAAAATATTTGCGCAAATCACGAGATTAGAGTAATATTATGTTAAAAGTAACGAAAAAGAAGAAAATGGACTTGAACTAGCAACAAAAAAATTGTGAAGGGCACGAATAGAAATAGCAACAAGTTAGAGGGGGTGATGTTAGAGAATAAATGTGTTTCATTGACTCTCCCGTCTCTTCATTATGATGATACTTCCACATTCAGTTCCCATTTAACTACCCTACTCCTTGTCCCCTCTTGTCCGCTTTCATTTCTTAAGCCGGGAAATACCTAACCTTCAGGGGAAAGAGTTTCGTTTTTGAGCTTAATACAACAATGCCACCTTGTTTCTGAGTCAAACTCCATCCTCCGTTTCTTCAAATGGGTTGCTGTGTAAGCACTAACAGAGGTTCTTGCGGTGAAAAGGAAGCACATTTAGAGGTGGGTCTTGAATCTTTTAACCAAAAACAAACTCTTGAAAGCAGAGGTCCACCGCCTTCAGCTGAAGAAGAGACTGTGAAAGAAGTTTTGTCAGAGACTCCAAAGCCCAACGCTCCCATCTTTAACACGCTAGAAGAAGAGAAGAAGAAACCCCATATAGAGAACCCGTTTGTTGTTAAGATCCAAGGAAAAGAAAGCCAGAAATTTAACATCAAGCCTGAGCTGAAATCATCTGTCAATTTCATTGAAGAGTCGGCTTCGGAAGATGTTTCTGAGATTTGCAGTGTTAGTTTAAGTGAAAGCGTTTCAACTGTAACGGACAGGAGGGATGAAGAAGAAGTGAGACCGAACAGACTTTTCAGATCTCCAGCAAGATCCGGGCCAAGAAACCAGGTCGTCGGTAGGTCCCCAACCTGGAAACTTGAGCAATCACCCGGCAGAAGAAATGGCGTTATCAATGGGGGATCATCAGTGAGGTTGATTCAAAGCAGGGAACCCACATTGAGACGTGGGTCAAGACCCGACTCGCCAAGGAAGGATCCGGATGAGAGTTCTGGGAAGAGGTCAAGGTCACCAGCTACGAATATATCTGTAATGGGTCGGAGCACATCTGGAAGAAGGACCAATCAATCCCCTGGTAGGGCCAGAATTGACCCGGGAGAGTCCGGAAATACCAAGAAAATAGAACAGCAGCATGGTACTACTACCACTACTACTACAACCACCATGGAAGTAAAATGGCCAAGTAGCAATAATAATGGAGCCACATCAAGTGCTCAAAAGGAATCGCTTGAAAATCCTCTTGTTTCCCTTGAATGTTTCATCTTTCTCTAGAGATGAATAAATGTACCTTAAAAGTTCAATCACTTACTTTTTTGTTGTTTTAGTTTGTGAATATTGATTGAACATTGAAGTCATAGGTCAGTCTGAACTGGAAGTGAAGATTTTGTTGTATTTGTGGGATTCCAGAACTCAGAGTTGCAGTCCACTGCTTGTCTTGGTTTGCCACTGATGCATTTGGAAACTTAGGTGTTTGCTTGTTGGAGATGGAATGTCTTAATTGAGTTGTGATTATCGTGTAATTAAATTTATGTTGCCGCTGTATTATCTATTCTTCTTTGATGTTATGGAAAAAGATGTGCATCTCTGCAAAAGACTGTAACAATGACTCAATCTAGTACAAAAATCATTGGTTCCGTTTCCCTCTTTCTTTATTCAAAGCTTCCAGACTTGAATCATGATTGAAGCTTAACGTTCAAATAAAAGTAGGATCTTAAAAAGAATGAATATACCATTTTTTAAATCTTTTGTTGTTGGCTTGTTTAAAAACTAAAAGGAGTTCTTGTTGAGACTTTTTTTAAGCGTAAAAGTTGATCTTAGACATTAAACATGGTTTGGTTAGATAAAATGAGGTACATAATTATGTCCTTGAAAGTGGGATCTTGAGCTAGCAAATAGCAATTAACAATTTTGAGTGTGCCATTTTGCCACTGCCAGTATTTGTAAATCCTTTTAAGATACTACTTATTTTTATCACAACAGCATGAGGAATATGCATGGGTTTTCATGCTGGTGGTGGTGGTGGTTTCCCCCTCCATCTCCATGCTTGGCCCCACAGTCCCCTTTTATAACACCTAAATGAGAGACGTAAAGTACAGGAAAGTAATGTCTAACCAAAGGGAAGCATAAAGAACTAATCCGCTTTAACAATTCAACCATCTGTAAATTCCACAGTAAAAACACAACGGGAAATGTAGTGAATGGATATGAATTCTGGAGATGCAAATTGAAAATTTTGGAGGATGCGAGTGTAGCCGTTGCAGGTGAGTGAGTAAAGACAGCGGAAGTGGTCCTATGATTAAATCTGATCCGTTAGAGGAACATGTTGGTGGACTCTCTTCACCAAGGAATGATGGGGTTGAAGAAGATCAGATCAGTTATGTTGTCTGCATCTTTTTATCTTTCTGTACTCGTCTCTTTCATAAGAACAGACAAAGATAGGATGCACCCAAAGTTCAAAAGTTTGAAATCCTTTTCAACCAAATCGGCTTTATACATTGTTCCATTACAAAAGATTGATTGTTGGGATTTGGCATTTTCAACTACAGGACATGTTATATTGGAGACAATACAAAAATCTCCCATGAATGAAACGGACCATCATTTTGAGGATTCTAAAACATACAAAGAGAGAGAAACTTCAACTGAAGGTTTCACTTATAAGTCATCCTAGAGAACATAGGCATGTCTTTCTTTTTGTAGTTTTTGGAATTAGAATTCAAAGGCATTACATGAATAAGTTGTTTTTGCTGGTTGACACGGGCCATCTTTTGTTGCAATCAGTTTTAGGCCTTGGAAGATTGCGCTTTCTTTAGTTTCTTCCCCGGTTTTCTAGGCCCAGAAGAGATCCCCCAAAGTTCATTAAGCAACTTGAGAAGATTTTGATGCGCCAAAAGGCCCAAAACATTGTTATGCAACAGTTCATGGGGGTGAAATTCATTGGCCACATTCTTGTTTTCCTGAACCAAAGTTCTGAGTAACATGGTGGTGGTGTGGAACTGAAAGTTCAAAAACACTATAATATTCCTAAACTTTTTACATGTAAAAAATCTATTTGATGGGCAATTCAAACCATGTTCAAGATAAAATTTATTATCTTGAACAATTTTCAACATGAAACACTGGAAATTGACAGGAAGACAACTAAATGTTTCCAAAACCAGTCAGCCTTCCTAAAAATATCTTTATATATGCAATCTGGAATAGGCATTGACTGGCAGTCTTGTTCCTTGGTGCTGGAGAGTAATCAAAAATCATAATTGTTGTGTTGATGGTGAGGCAACAGAGAACATTCATTGGGGCAGGGGATTGGAGCCGGGTATGCAATGAAAGTAGGAATCTCGTCCCCAGGCATTAAAACTGAAACTCCACTGGTGTATATTGTCATCTGCACAAGTAAATCACCTTCATATGATATTTTCAAGTGCTAGTAAGATACTAAGATTAGATTGTTTTCTGAGGAATTAGCAGAGCCTTGTGTTTCATCATCACAACCACATATCAGTTCAAAGAAACAAACTAAATGTTGTAGTGGAAAAGATATATATCAGATAAGCAATATTTTCTACTCGATCAAAAGCAACCCAAACATCAAACAAAGGTGATCAGCATGGGACATGGCTGAACATCAAGCATAATCCCCGTCTCATGGAGCCAAAGATCTTTTTCTACACTATAGTAATATAGAAATCAATGCTTTTATGAAAATTGCCATTATCCTAAAAGATTTGGCCCGCAGATGCAACTAACTACTAATTTCCAACCCTCAAAAATTTCAGTGTCCCCTCAACAGGTGCTACTCAAAACCCTACGTAGGGACACCATGTCTCAAGATGCAGGGGGCGAAGGGGTCCATAATAAAAAAAACAGGTGGATCATGCAAGTTGATTTAGGCCAAGCACTACACCAGTACGACCCCATGTACATTCTAATATGTCATAGTTGATCAGAATTAGATTGAAACATTTAGAAAGGAATTAAAATATTGAATCTAAAACACAAACTTCACAGCAAAGAGATTAGTATAAGCGTTGCATCAAACATGTAAAGAATGGTAGGTTTAAACACTAACGAATATACATCTATTTGCTAGACTCTTTGGTCTGGGATCAACCATTCAACTTCAGAAGACTATTCACAGCGTAGATGGACCATTGCCTAGACGATCATAAATACGACGACAGCAAAACTGACAGTTGTAATAATGATTAAACTTCCTAACTAAAAAAATGCAAATTTGCTATTTCAGGAAAGGAAGAAAACTTAGGCAACTGTTAAAATCAGCTTCCATTAATTAGCCAACGATATGGTTCAAAATATGAGCACTTATGCATAAACAAACACATAACACACTAATTGAAAAGTGGGAATACTTCAAGGAAGAAAGGAGGGTCTTTAAGGCTAAACAGTTTGAAAAGAGAAATCATACATATTGAGCTTAAATAAAGCTAGCAGGAAGAAAAGAAAGTGTGGACTGTGGACCAAAGGAAAACAAAGGAAGATACCACGGTTCATTATCATGATTAACAGTAGTAGAAATAAATAATACAATCTGCAAGAATATATGTCCCTGATAAAGCAGACAAATTTTAACTTAGCCAAAAGAGAGGTTTTACTGATGTACGACGTAGAGAAGCATTCATGTCAGATCAGAATAATAATAATAAACTACTGTATTACTTCTCAAAACGGAAGAAGGGCATCCCAACAGTAGACATGTAAAGAAAAGTAACCAACCACTAATTTTAACCCTCAGGAATATCATGCTAAATAATCAAATTCAAAGAAAAGAAGAAGAAGGTTGAATCATATAGAAGAAACTCCAGATATAGTCATATAGAAGCAAAAGGGTGAACTCACTTTTGGTGATGGTTGGCTGAGCTTGCCTCTGAAACTAAGCTGAGGTTCATCATGGTTACGACCACCACCAGGCGAAGAATTGGGTTTAAGAATCCGTTCAAAGATGGCCATGACTAAGAACATGGAGATGAGAATGGCGGTTGCAACAAAGCCAAAAGACACCGCATTGACAGAGTTGTCTACATGTCTCCAGTGGTCCTCTCTTTCTACATTCAATGGAGCATCAACCGGTGGCCAACTATATAAGTAGCTTTTTTCTTGTTCCATTTTTATGGAAAAAAAGAAAGAAGTTGTAGCTCTTATTCAACTCTCATCACGTAGCTTACAGTGAGTGTGAGAGAGGAAGGTTTTTTATAGTGATAAAGTTATTGCAGTACTTAAGGCATTTCTAACGTAATCTAAGCTTCTTGGAGTACTTATTAAAGTTGTTAGATTTGGAGCTTTAGGAGAGAGAAGAAAGCATGTGCTCTATCCTAACATGGAGGTGGCCTGGGAGTGAAAAAGAAACTTGGGAACTTGAAGGTTTCTATTTCTTTTGCTACTGTTATAGTACAAGTGTACAACTTGCCGCTTTTTGTTGTTAGTGGAAGAACAAACAAAATTCTGGGTATTTGTAAATTGATAAGATTATTATTTTTTCTTTGGAAGGATTAGAAAAATAAAGAGTTGAGACTGACTTCTTAAGTTTTCTTATTTTAGTCCTCATGAAATCGAGGTCCAAGACTAGGGAGTTTTGGCGTTTTGCTTGAGTTGTACACGGTTCAGGAATTAACAGAGTAAAAAAATTAGTGACTGCTTTAAGGCACTGGCACCCCAACATCCACTATTCAACAACATACAAAGAGGGCATCCCAAGTCTCCTCTCCATAATTTGGTAAAAAAATTAAACAGGTGTCTTAAGCCTATTTCAGTCTCAGACTAAAATACTGTCCTGATTCAAGATATTCAGGCTTAAGATCTTCAAACTCCTGGCATAGTAAATAGAAAAATCACCAAGTTTTCTTATAATTAAGAAACAAGAACAAAGAAGATTGGTCACAATAGATCTTGTTGTCTAAAGCGAGACAAAAAAACTACTAGCTCCAACCTTGAGTGGTTTGGCTCTAAGTTCTTTAAAAATTGAATTATAAACCTTAATTCTAATTTTTTATATCAACTCTAAACCTTATTTTTAATTCTTTAAACCTTAACTACAATTCTTAATCTTAAACCCTAAACTCTAAACTACTAATTTAAACTGTGCATCAAAAGAGACACAATAAAAGAGCCAGCGATTTGCACCCAAATTTAATTTTGAGTTTACGATTCTTCGTAGATTAAGTTTTAAAAAGATAAATAAAATTTAAAAAATTTATGTTTCCGCACCTTGACGTTGTATGTTGCAGGAAGTTTTAAACATAGATAATATTTTATGAAATGTTTTAGATCAAAATTTCTTTTGGGATATGATTTAGCATACAACCTTACTAACTTCAACTGTTATCCACACACATAGAAAGGGGACTTCCATCTCTCTTTTGTTAATTCCATGATAAAGTTCCGCCTTTTTTTCTATTCAAATAATTCGACCAGCTTTGCACCACTTTGTATAGCTAGAATCACAACCATTCCTAACATCTTTTTATTTTTTTTATCCTTAAAATGCAAACTCTTTGTTTGATATTTGCAAAAAGGAAGATTGCAACAGGACACCAACATGAAAGACTAATAAATGTGAGCTTCCTCCATCCCGAGCTGCTATCAAAAGCATGAAAATGTCCGAGCAGGCTCGAAGGAAATAAGTGGGTTTTTTTTTTTTTTGTATTTCAACTTTAAAATGTACCTTCACCAAATGACGATCACTAAAGGTTTTTATTTAGACAAATTAAAACATCGACCTATATCATGGGCCATTTCATCTACAAAAATCTTCCACATTTTCTCTCTTTTTAGTTTGTTTCACTTCAGGGGCCAACCCAAAACCTTATCTTGTTCTCTGCAAGAAAGAACATGTAGGGTATTTTATATTGAGAGAGAAGGGCAACAGAGTCCAACATGGGAACCGATAAAAAATCATGAAAGCAAACGTAAACATCTATATTTCTTTATTTCTTTTTCCATCTTCAATCTTGAAAACCGAAAAGGTTAAGTGAAAAAGAAGTGGTTCTTGAACACCGAGTTGACTGCTGAGATCACCCACCGTGTCGGGCAATAGTGCAATATATGATTAGGTGAGAGTTGGACATTGCAGTTTTTGTGCTCCAAAGTGACATCACACATCGTTAGCCCACAATTCCTTCTTCATGAACCTTCTCTAGTGCATGGAACATTTCGTGTAACTGAATTTTAGTCATTTGAGGATGCATGGTGGCTTGTATGTATATCTGTAGGTCAAGGGGCCGTAGGGCGTGATCTGATGGGAGCATAAACTAGATACTCACGTGCATGTCTCGAAGTCTGAGGAGCAGGAGATCGTCCAAGAGGAAGAGAAAGATACTCGGTGATAAAGACAACATCCAACGGGTTAGACTTTCAAACTTTTTGAGAAAATCTGGGAAGATTTTCCGAGAAAATTTGGATATTCCAAGAATTTCCCCAGAAAATTATGGTTTCCAGATTCGATTTTTCTCCCCCTTAACACTCCGATTCGAATTTCTTTAAATCCATATCCAAAACAAAACTCTACCTTCAACAAAAATTCGATTAAAAACCTCAACAATATCTCCTTTAAACATTACTGAATCAGGCGAAGAAGGAGATAGAGAACTTACCAGAAAAACACACCCACGGCTAATTCGAAGGAACACCATAAAGGAGATAGAGAACTTACCAGAAAATCACCTATAGTTGATAATCCTAATCACTTACGTTTATCAACTAACTCTTTAATTTTAACAAACTCACTTTCACAGCTGAATATTCTTCCAGCTTTTAGACCTTCGTCATTCTTCCTGTTCTTTCGACCTCGTAATTCTTTATTGTCAAACACACAAACCTTCTTCCTAAACTCAAGAAAATATAACTTCAAGGCATGAAGTTAATAGTGTGATAGCTTTGTTCCCGGTGACCATAAATCATGTTTGGAGCCATTATGAGACAATGCTTTTTTTGGCGGCAAAGTTTTAGAAATTTGGTAGGTTTATGATACAACATCAGTTAAAAATAGTGTAGAACATAAAATTAAAAATTGAAAATATTATGTGTTTTGTAATATTTTATGTTGATGTCTCATAATAACATTGATATTTAGAAAATATAATATTTTTAATTGGTGTTGTATTATAATTATATTGTATCATACTTATACTCATCCCAAAGAAGTGAGTTGACCTTGTCAAATCATTTTCGAGACCTTGATTTATATCTATCAATGTTTCTGATACCCTTCCCTTGACAGAAAGAATAAAATATAAAATTACTAATGGATTGTTTGCAAGAATTTCAAACTTTTTAAATCAAACAGATCAATTACACACTCCTACAAGCACATGCTTCTGAATCTACAAAGAAAAAAAAGTGTAAGGAGTAAATCCGTATAAGATAAAATGTCTGGCAAGTCACACTTTTGATTCTCATATAGGCAACATAAACTTTGTTCTAGGAAATAAGTTTGCTTATCAAGGAACGTCCTCTCCTTCAAGCCAATAAAGTGATTAAAGTCTTTTTCTAGCATTCCGGAATCCCATCTTATATCCTTCACCACATTTGCCTTTTGTTTTTATCTTCTTGTTGTTCAAGACAATAGGAAAAAAACATGGCATGTGACTCTTGACAAATCAAACTGATGTTTCCAATTTTATCGAAGTCGTTCCTTAGAATATTTTCTACTAAATTATATTATTAATTATCATTATTTTTATGCGTATAAGCACTTTAAAGGTAGAGTGATTTTCTGTATGAAATATAATGTTATATAAGATGCATCATAGCAGCAAACCTAAATGCTAAGTCGAGCTTGTTGCAGAGAAAACCTGCAACGGTACATGAAGAGATCATCAAGAAAGGAAACAAGTGCACAAATTACAATAAAATCCAGGTAATTTTGAGAGAGATTGTCGACGGGAATGATTGAATTGAATAGTGTTTGTCTTTGAATATGTTTAAATCCAGTTAATTTGTAATCACCGAAATTCGTCCGGAGAGTCGTCACCAATCGTTTTTTTACCGGTGTAATTGGAACACCAAAATTGAGTCTGTGCACAAGAATTGGATCCGGGAGTCTATTACGCATAGGGAAGGATGAACACCCCTACAACGCCCAAAACTTGGCACCTATCAGTTCCGAAATATTTTATACGAACGAAAGTATAAATTCGGTATTTAATTCTGTGATACAAAAGAAAATAATTAGTAAATATTTAATAATAATAATAATAAAACATGAAAATAATAATTTTCATCTAAACAGGGATTAATATGCAAAAACAAAAAATATTCAGGGGTTAAAATAATAATAATGAGGATATAATTGAAAGAAATTAAAAAATAAAGCTCAATTAGGTTAAAACAGTGACTGAATCGAAGCCTAGAAAGAACTAGGAGGCTGTGGGTCAAAGCCTCTGAGAGTGCAAAGACCTCGGATGTAATTTCCCCAATTTTCTAGGTAAACACGCTGGTACGGGTCCGGATCGGTTCTGACCCATGGGTTATTGAGCCAAAACGACATCGTTTTAGGCTTAAGGGGTTGATACCAAAACGACGTCGTTTTGATGCCCTTTTAAATACTTAAAATTATAACAAAAAATTCCACTTGTTCTTCTTCTCATAAACAAAGTTACAAAGCTTTATAAAAGCTCTCAAGGTTCTCCTCTGTGCACTGGTGGCCGGTCTTCATTCACAGTGGACCACCACTTATCGGCGGTGACGGCCGCCACCCACGGTGGTTGGAAGCGACAAATGAGACAACTTTCTGAAGCGTTTCAGCGTCTTGAATCCGAATATGGACTTGGATTTTCAAAAATAAGTTCGGATCGGGGTAGATCTGAGAAAAGAAGGTAAACCATATACCTTTTTTCTTTTTTATTTCGAATCATTCTCTTTCGATCTAGCCTCTCTTTTTGTTTTCCTTTGTAATGGTAATGTTTGTTGCTATGGATTTTTTCTGCTTTCGAATCCCTCTATTTTTACATTGATTTCGTCCAGTTTACAATATTCGAATGAGGTTTATATACCTCATTCCTTATATTATAAAATTACAAAGCTTTTTTAGATCTGAAAAATTCAGATCTAATCTCTATTTAATTTTTGCAGGTTCTGAAGACGGTGAGACGGTGGAGACAAGACTGGAGCGGTGGCCGGCCATCCTGGCCAATGGTTGGGAGCGTGCAATGCATGCGCAAATGAGAGTGGCTCGTCACGGCGGCGGCGGCAGCAAGTTGTGGGGCTAGGGTTGATTTGTTTAGGTTAATTTCTGATTAGGTTTTTTTGTGTAATGGGCTGAGTAGGTTATTGGGTATGTGGCTTGGGTTGTAATTTTTTTAGATCTAAAAATAATAAAATTTGGGTTTCTATTTTACAGGGTTCAAAGTTAAAAATGGGTTATGACAGTTGCCCCTCTTTACTCATTATTGTGTAACGACAATAGAGCAAAGATAAAGAAATAACTCATTTCATCTGGTATGATTCTTAGGGTTCTTTTGGCAAAGTTGAGACTCTTTTTGGTAAGGTTATGGTTCTTTTAGGTAAGGTTGGAGTTCTTTTCAATAAGGTTTGAGTTCTTTTGGTGAGGTTGAGGTTCCTTTGGTAAGGTTAGGGTTCTTTTGGTGAGATTGGGGTTCTTGTTGGCCACCGCTTCTTCTGTTGAAGCTTTGACTAGATCAACTTCACCGCCTTTGTCAACAAAATCTTTAAAACTGACGATCCGTTGGAGGAGATGATCTAAGCTTGACTTGTTGTAGGAGACAAAATATGCTCATTTGCAATGACACTAATGATGTTACCATCTTCGTAGAAGATCTATCTATAGCACTGACGACGAGATGGATTATAACATTTGATACAACTACAACACCGTCGAGAAGATAGTTTCTGACGTTCAGCTTTTTGGTCTATCTGCAGGACTGATGGGTAGGCAAAGTCTTCAAGTTTGGTATGAGATTCGACTGCAACATCAAAGAGAAGATGAGTTCTAACATTTGGTTCTATTGTAGCGCTGAGGAAGCAGTAATCTTGGTTTAGCTGCATTTTTCCCAAATGCACAAGGATTAACGGATTTGGTTCGCCTTTACTGGTAGCCGGTTTGCTCCAGGCTAGTTGTACCATTCCCTAGGTACAATCAGTTGGTACCAATTATGACATTGGATTCTTTAAGGTTTTAATCCCTTGACCATTCACGAGAATGAATTTCAATGGATGTTTGAATGGTCCCTATTAATATATTTTTCCCAAATGCACAGGGATTAACGGATTTGATTCGCCTTTACCGATAATCGTTTGCTCTGGTCTAGTTGTATCATTACTCTGGGTACAATCAGTTGAAACCAAGGAATTAAATCATTGACCATTCACAAGAATAGATTTCAATGGGCGTTTGAATTATACCTTGTTTCATTTTTCCTCCCCTTATCTGTTCATACAAAAACATGTTAGGCATAATAGCTCATTCCATCATGTTATCATCAGCATCTATATCCTCTAATCGGCATCGTCTTTAGCTTTACCTGCAGCTCCGGATTAGTTAGCCTTCCATTTTTATGAAACAAATTATTTTCTAGGATTTCTTGCAAGGAATGCGTAAAGCTAATACTATGAAGTAATTTAACGAAATAGCATGATGTGGTACGACCGAAAGTGAATAGATCTGCACTATATTTGAGGAAATGGTAAGATCTTCATGAAGAACTGAAAGGCACTACATCTAAAGAAGTGATAAGATCTTGGTGAAATATTGATCCGCACGATATTTGAAGAAGTGACTAGATCTTCATGAACAACTGATCTACACAACACCTGAAGAAGTGGATTGATCTTCGTGGAAAATTGATCTACACAACATCTGAAGAAGTTGTAGATCTTTGTGAAAATGATCTACACGACATCTGAGGAAGTGGTTGATCTTCGTAAAAATGATTTACACAACATCAAAGAAAGTGATAGATCTTCGTGAGAATTGATCTACACGACATCTGAAGAAGTGGTGGATCTTCATAGAAATTGATCTACATGATATATGAGGAAATAGTAGATCTTCGTGGAAATTGATATACATGATATCTGATGAAGTGGTAGATCTTCGTGACAATTGATCTACACATCATTTGAGGAAGTGGTGGATCTTGATGGAAATTAATCTACACAACATCTGCGGGAGTGGTGGATCTTGATGACAAAGTGGTTGTGTTTTCCTATTCCCTCATTTATTAGAAGAAGAGTGAATTTTGTATCACTATTACAAACAGCTTCAGAATGTTATGGTTAGCATGCGTTGCATGACCCTAATCCTAACATGTCTGATGTATGCATGAATACATGATACTAGCATGAAATGTAAAGTGCACGTGTTAATGATTTTGTTTTAAAATTGGCTCATTCAGTTGGCCTAACTGTCTGTTGGAATTCTGTTTCCATAATTGTGCCTTTCTTCTTCAGGCAAAGTGTCTGAACCCATTCTGTTTGTGGAGTGATTGTTTTCCTTTTGATATTGTTTTCCTTTTAAGGTGTATTCTTGGCGGAAATCTCTTTCTAAAATGAGATTGCTCTCAGTTCTTGTATATTTAGGAATGTTTCTGGAGCAATATAGACAAAATCATCCATTGATTGACAAAGCTCAAGCAAATGTATCTGACCCTAATCTGTTTGTGGAGTAGCTATTTTCCTTTTTTGGTATTTTCTTGGTGAAATTCTTCTTCTGAATTGATGTTGCTCTCAGTTCCTGTACTTTTAGGAATGTTTCTGGAACAATATAGATAAAATTGTCAATTGATTGTTAAAGCCTAAACAGCAAACATTGATAGTTATTCGGTCAACTGGCATAATGTGGTGCCCTAACATAACTTGTTAACAAGCTCGGTAGGATCAATTAATGAGGCATCTTGTGTCTTGAAGGTTTTGAGTGAATATTCCTCTTGTATCTCGAATCTTTGTTTCATCTCATTTTTCTTGGCAAACCCATAGAAATGATCTTCGACTTCTAAAGGTAATACAACGTTTATCCCATAAATTAGGGAAAAAGAGGTTGCTCAGTAGAAGTTTGGATTGGTATGAAGCTCATGATTCATTCTCCTGTTCCCTTCATGATTAGGGAATGATTTTCAATTTCTACGGGATTTATAGCGTTTATCCCCTATATTAGGGAAAAAGAGGCTACCCTGGTGTAAAGCGAAGGATGGCTTCTCATACCCCTTCTTGTAGATTCTTGATGCGACTGGATTCGTCATTCTTCTTAATGGATCAGAACATCTTAGTTATCACCATGGTTCAAAAAATTTTTCAGACACGTATTTTCTCGAGACTAAGTTCCAAAT
This sequence comes from Abelmoschus esculentus, assembly GCA_035048815.1. Classification (NCBI taxonomy): domain Eukaryota; kingdom Viridiplantae; phylum Streptophyta; class Magnoliopsida; order Malvales; family Malvaceae; genus Abelmoschus; species Abelmoschus esculentus. The sequence continues at coordinate 7,186,200 of JAUCBN010000010.1, forward strand.
CAGTCTCGTTATTGCTCAATGATTCCATATCTTAAGCATTCGTTCGATCTTAATGGTGAACAATTTGATCGAAATTTGCGTATAAAGGGAAACAAGAATGCTTGTTGTATGTAGCACAAAAAGTTCCATTTCATTATCGTAGGGTAACAAACTTATGCCCTTTTACAAAAAGTCTCTTTTTATTACTGGGAAAAAGCGCCAAATATATTCTATTCATAGTTTATAAAAGTTCCAAAAAACTGTAGGATACTTTTTAACAATCCGACTGTAAGAACAACTACAGAGCATACAAGTCCCTCAAAAAGTTTCAAGAAAGGGGAAAGTCAAGGGTTCCCGGCTGAAGAGTCTTCAAACCGTATGACTCCCATTTTGACGAACTTCTCAACAAGTTTCTTAAAACGACACATTTTTCAATGAAATACCCCACGACTCCAGCATGATATTCGTATTGAGAATTAGGATCATACCACTTGGGATAGGGTGGTTGTATCAGATTGGTATAAAACGATGATACCACATGTGCATCATACAGATTCTTGTACAGTTCGTCATAAGATATCGGTATAGGCGTGAATTGTATAACTGCCTTTTAATTTGAATCATGTTTTGAGAAATTTTGTGCGTTCGAGGTTGATACTTTTTGTTGCCCCACTGTTAGCAATTTTGAATAGCTGACATCATGAACACCGGTATCATTGGCCTCATCATCTTCAAGCCTTCCGCTTCGAATAGAGTTTTCAATCATCTTGCCATTCATTATGATGTCTGAAAAATCCTTCGTGGCACCTCCCAAGATTCGACTGAGGAAAGGCTTGTCCAACATTCCCATAAAAAGTGTCACTGTTTCTTTTTCTGATAACGGAGGTTGCATCAGAGAAGCAACATCCCTCCAGCGCTGAGCATATTGGCTGAAGCTCTCATCATGTCTTTTTTTTCATGTTTTGTAGAGTAACCCTATCAGGGGTTATGTCGATGACGTGACTGTATTGCTTGACGAAGGCTTAGGCTAGGTCATTCCATGAATTTATCTTGGAACGACTCAACTGGTTATACCATCTGGTTGTTGATCCAGTCAAAGTATCTTGAAAGCAATGTACCAACAAGGGATCATTGTTGATATGGCCTGTCATCCTTCTAAAGTAAATGGTGAGATGAGCTTCTGGGCAGGTAGTCCTATTTTATTTTTCAAATTCTGGCATCTTGAACTTTGGTGGCAGCACTAGATCTGGGACTAGGCTTAATTCTCTTGCCTCCACCATTAGGATTGGTCGATGTTTTCCATGGATTTGAACTTTTCTTCAAGTTGTCTACATCGATCTTCGATCTTCTTGTATAGCTCGACTTTGTTTATTTTTTCAGAATCAGACATCATACATTCCTTGGGGTCGCGAATTACCAAACCTCCTGGAAGTGAGGACTCTGCTTGATCGTTATGTACTTTGGGAGCATCAACTGACATTTGGGTTTGACGAAGATTTGCTGAATCACTCTCCATTGCGCTTGGGTCAATAATCATTCCCTTCTGTTTTTCTGAATCTTTGTCTGCCAACAAATTGTATATCTTTTTGAGTAAATCATTTTGTGACTGAGAGATATAAGTGCAAATATCCGACAACGTTTTTTCCAATCTATCTTCAAGGTCCCTCTTGATATCTTCGTGAGCTTGCTCTATCTTGGCTAATCTTGCGTTCATTCCTTTAGGTATGCTTTTGGCGAGATGAGGATATTGTGACTTAGAATGACTGCAACAGAAATGCCCTTCTGATGTTAGGATCCCAGTGGATACGATGCAAAATGATATACTTGTGCAACTAGAATGGTGTCATGATATGCAAAGTGCTGCAAAATATTATAAAAAGGTGTTGATTCAGTACAACTTTGAAAAGGAAGCTCGAATCAGAATGAAGCTTTCTCTACATAAGGTGGGTTTTGTTTAGCCCTCATCTTCAAAATTTTGATTTTCTGGGAAACTACTGTCGGCTTCTTGCCCCAAATAAAAATTTGGGCTCGAACAACTAGAATCCATATATATTTTATCATTTTCTCCAGCTTACTTTTGGTCTTGAATCGAAGTGCGAATTTAATCCCGAGCTAATCGAGGTGCACCTTCCATCATGGTTGGCACGAACTATCTAGAGCCATGTTCTCTTGATTTCACTAGTGGAACCCATTTAGGTGTCCCACCTTATCGAGAAAGCAGTTCTGTGTGACTAAACCTTTTTTTAACGATTGTACTTTTATCAACACCCCATTTTTAATAAAACCCAAATGTAGGAAACGAGAAACGAGCATGCAAAAACATTAATATCGAATTAGACAATAATAAAAGTGCATGCTTTATGATGCATGGATATGAACATGGCAAATATATTATGAAAATAAATAACGAAAAACAAATAACATGAAAATAAGGGCGTAAATAAATGAACCCCCCACACTCTCTCTTTCTAGAAAAAAACCTACAAGGTGGCCCTCTAATTAGGCAGAGGTTCGGCATGACAGCTCTAAGGGTAGGCTTCTAGGGCTCACTATATGCGGTGTGGTTCTAGAAGGTACCCGAATGATATTTATTATCCTACTAAGGATAATAAACACGATTCAAGGGGATACGTTTCTCTAAGTCTATACGAAGACGTAGGTCTCACGAAGATAGAGGAAAAATATCCCGAAAGCAATTCACCATCCTACACAGAGGCATAACCTCACAAAGGAGTGGTTTCATGCTCCCACTTAATTGGACGGAGCCCGGGTTGAGAGCTCATGAAATGAGGTATCCTGAAAAGAACATTTAAAATATATTAGAAAATATTTTAAATAAAATAAATAAGATCACAAAATTAAAATAAACCGAATTTATATTTTCGATCATTAAATAAAATATAACCGAGTTTAGGCTCGCCACCAGTCGTTTTTTTACCAGTGCGATTGGAACACCAAAATTGAGTCTACGCACAAGAGCTGGATCCGGGAGTCTATTACGCGTAGTGAAGGGTGACCACCCCTACAACGCCCAAAACTTGACACCTATCGGTTACGAAATATTTTATACGATCAAAAGTATAAATTCGGTATTTAATTCTGTGATACAAAAGAAAATAGTTAGTAAATATTTAATAATAATAATAATTTTCATCTAAACAGGGATTAATCTGAAAAAAAAAATATTCGGGGGTTAAAATAATAATAATGAGGATATAATTGAAAGAAATTAAAATATAAAGCTCAATTAGGTTAAACCAGTGACTGAATCGAAGCCTGGAAAGAACTAGGAGGCTACGGGTCGAAGGCTCTGAGAGTGCAAGGACCTCGGATGTAATTTCCTCAATTTTCTGGGTAAACACGTTGGTACGGGTTCGGATCGGGTCTGATCCATGGGTTATTGAGCCAAAATAACGTCGTTTTGGGCTGAAGGGGCTGACACCAAAACGATGTCGTTTTGATGTCCTCTAAAATACTCAAAATTATAACAAAAAATTCTATTTGTTCTTCTTCTCATAAACAAAGTTACAGAGCTTTATAAAAGCTCTCAAGGTTCTCCTCTGTGCACTTGTGGCTGGTCTTCGTTCACAGCGGACCACCACTCGCCGGTGGTGGCGACCGTCACCCACGGTCATCGAAAGCAACAAATGAGACAACTTTTTGAAGTATTTCAGCGTCCTGAATCCGAATATGGACTTGGATTTTCAAAACTAAGTTCGAATCGGGGTAGATCTAAGAATAGAAGGTAAACCAAATACCTTTTTTCCTTTTTATTTCGAATTTTTTTCTTTCAATCTAGCCTCTCTTTTTGTTTTCCTTTGTAATGATAATGTTTGTTCCTATGGATTTTTTCTTCTTTTGAATCCCTCTATTTTTTCATTGATTTCGTCCAGTTTACAGCATTCGAATGAGGTTTATATACCTCATTCTTTATATTATAAAATTACAAAGCTTTTTCAGATCTGAAAAATTCAGATCTAATCTCTATTTAATTTTTGCAGGTTTTGAATGCGGTGGGGCTGTGGAGACAAGACTGGAGCGGTGGACGACCATCCTGGTTAATGGTTGGGCGCGTGCAATGCATGTGCGAAGGAGAGTGGCTCATCACGGCGGCGACGACAGCAAATTGTGGGTCTAGGGTTGATTTGTTTAGGTTAATTTCTGATTAGGATTTTTTTGTGTAATGGGGTGAGTGGGTTATTGGATATGTGGCTTGGGTTGTAATTTTTTTGAATCTAATAATAATAAAATTTGGGTTTCTATTTTATAGGGTCCAAAGTTGAAAATGGGTTATGACATAATTTCTAGCCATGGCTTCTATCTTAGGGCGAGGCTAAAGCTATCCATTGATCCAAAAAGAAAAGGGTCTAACGAAGTTGACAACTAACAAGGACCAAACTTGAAGATCAATCCATGTGATCGAGACCTGACACTTGAAAACCAAAATAGAAATGGAACTGTTAGTTTCTAGAGGGGATCAGTGCCAAAACTTGGGATAAAAATTGCCTTGACGGCTTAAGAATGACTTATCCTCTGACACAAGACAAGCAATTTCCACTACAGGTATACAGTGAAATCAAACATGATAAAGCTTCGAATGGAGGAGTGGAGTTGTTAGATGAGACAAAAGGGAATCTTACCGAGAATAAATAAAAAGCAAAATGGTTTTCAAGATGAAGACAACTAGAGACAAGTGTATGTAGGGAAGATTGTGCAAAACAGCCATGTTGCCCCAAGATTTTTAATGTCTCACATTTTGAATGATTAATGACAATGTTTCTAGTTTTAAATTTCCAACATTATAAGTGAGCATTTATGAAAGAATAACACATAAAATTCAATCAGCTCAGAATAAAAAAAATCTAAACAGAAATTTGAATTTCAAAATATAACAAAGATTGTAAAACAAAATTCTGTAAATAAAAAAATCTACTATAAGTTTTGACCTCAATAAAACTTGACAGATATGTATAAAAAATTAGATTCCTAAGGAAGTAGTTGAATAAAAAGATGAGTCTCTTATCTGATGGTGATACTACAACCGTAGGAAAAGCTCTATTCCCCGTTATAACCCTTCTTTCTGTGGTTTCTTTTTTATGTTGTTTTCTCATTTCTTGATGAAATTTTATCAACCCGACTTCTAATAGAAGCAGTATTTCTGTTGAGACTAAAAGTGTGTTCTGCATCAGAAAGCTGGGGTTTCAAACTACATCCCTTTACATAAAGTCCTCCTTCATTACTCCTTCTCTATATTTGTCTAAAGGGTCATTGAGTTTTGCTTCTAATAAGAGAAATGAGAGGTTATATAGGTTTCATGCGAAGGTTCGAATGGGTGAATAATTATGGTAAGAAGCAATGCATAAGTCTTTTTTGGAGAGAGAAAGCTACAATGAGGAAAGCTGTGAAGAGTAGAAGCAAATGGCAGTTCAAGTTCCAGTATGATCCTTCAAGCTATTATAACACCCTCAATAGAGCTTAAAAGGATTAATTGACGAATTGATAGTTAAATTATGTAATAGGGGTACTTAATTGAAACAAAAAAAAAAGTAAAAGGAGTAAATTGAAGTGACTAGAATGAAACAAAAGTAAAACATGGGTGTTCCATGCTAAACTTTTGAGAGTGGAAGGTGAAAATCCTATGTGGCTAATAAGGACCAATGATATCCATTATAAAAGATTTTATCCTAATAATTTAATAAAAAAATATAAAGAAATTAAAAAGAGGGAAAAGGGTTGGACGGTACATCGATTTGGAAGGGGAGAGAAAATTAATTCCCTTCTTCTTTCTCCTTGTATTCTTCATAGCCAAGAGAAGAAAAAAGAAAAAAGAAAATTACTTGGCTCCATCTTCTTCATTTTGAAACCCTATAGTCAAAAATTTGCATGATTAAGAGAAAGAGTAAGTCTACGAAATCTCTCTTGAATTTAAACTGATTCATAGGTTTACATTGGGTATTTTAGTAATATTTTTTCTATAAAATTTTGATGGCATGCATGCTTAGTGAAATCATGTTAGTAAGAACATGAGAAGTGCAAATGTGTTAATGATAAATTAGTGTATAAGCATGCAAAGGGATAGTTGTAAAATGAATTAAACAATGTTAATTTTTAATTTTAAGGTGCTAAAAATTCATGAGAACAAACTTGAATTAGGAATTAAATACATGGAATGAAAGATAGTTAAATTTGCTAGAAAATACAATTTCGGGTATCCATTCTGAAAAAATTCCCTAGGATAAATTTGGGGGAGTTTGTAACCCCCTCGACCGTTCTAGAAGCCACCCGATTCGAATGAGCTACACGGGAAATACCGAGGCTAATCCGGAGACTCGCCCCGATAAACAACCCTAAAAAATTTTCTTTTATCTTTTCTAAACACTTTAATTAGATCCTACATGTTCATGCAAGAACCGAGTTCAATTGCGGCGGAAACTAAAGAGAAACGATTCCTAATTTAACCGAACAAGTTATAGGGACCTAATTGTTCCAGAATTTTATGCCTTAATTATGAAATTAAAGTTATCAATATTTAATTAAGTATATTTCTTGCTTATACGTAAATTTTCTACTTCAAAGAATATCAACAAGTCATTTAACTGCATGCTCAAAGTTTAGGGATTATTTCCAGCCTCCAAAGGTTTCATGACATTCTCTATATGCAAAATTCACCTAAAAATACTTTAAGAACATATCATGGCTTATTAGCTAGATGCAATTCAACCTAGTTAGCAACAATATATTCAACTCCTAAGAGGATACTTCAACATAAACAATCTTATAAACACACGAAAAAACAACCTCAATATAATCAATATGATTTCTAAATGCATTCCAACCTAAATAACAACATTATAGATTCGACTCATAAATAGTCATGCTTCATTATCAATAAAACTCAAATTTACACATAGGGATATCAAAAATCAAAATTCAAAATAACTATATTATAATTAAAGGAATATCAATAGGCAATTCAAGTCAAAGTCATAAGCTAATATCAAATGTAGCTACCCTTTTAAAAATCTAAAAACTTTTAAGTTTAAATGAAACGGTCACTATTTTGAAAAAAAAATAAAAATTTAGGGTTTAAAATGTCTCAAAATAAAACATTTAGGGTTTAATTTCAAAAAGGGAAATTGGGGGAAAATTTTGGAATCTAGGGTTTAAAATTTGGAAATTAGGGATTAGAAAATTAGGGTTTAAATTGGGGATGAAATCGGGAAAAAATGAAATTAGGGTTTAAAATGGATTTGGGGATTTAAAAGAATTAGGGATTTAGGGTTTGAAAATGCCTAAACGAGAATAAAAGGGAAAAAAGATTTAAAAATGGGGTGGAATCGCCACCGGCCACTTTAGTAGGCCGAACACCGTAAAAACCAGAGATTCGAAAAAAGACGGGTTCGAGAGTCGGTTACGGTTTAAAAACGGGTTTAGAGTTTAAAAACCGCCCAGAATTGGCACTTTTAAAATAACCACTTGATTACTTTTTGGAAATTTCGTTTTAAAGTGATATTTAAATTAGAATTTGCTTAATATTCGAATTAAGTTTTATTGAGACCGTGTCTTTATTCGAAGGCAACGTATATACCGCGACCACTACGTTAGAACACGGGCCCGTTACGATCGAATAAAGACGTTATTGTTAAATTCATTAATTAATGGGGTGTGCCGTGAGTTTGAACAATAATAAGTAGAAAAGATACAATATATACAAAAATATGTACAATCATAAACAATAAAAAGGTAAATAATATGTCAAAATAAAATACATGTATGGACAAAATAATAATAACCAACAGAATATAAATAATGCATGATGTGAATAGAAATATATGAATGGCAAAGTAACTAATAAGTCATAATAAAGATGTAAAACAAGACATAACATAAATAGAAATATGTAAATCTAAATATGCATAAATAAAAACATGCAACTAAACTAAAAAGGTACAAAGATGTGAGTAACAAAAGTTACACTAAGATAAACATACAAGTATAATGAAAAAAAAAACCCATTTACATGTAATAAAAAATAAATGAGTAAATAAATAATAATAAGGACCGAAACAAATAAAAACAAAAATATACAAACATAAAAAAGAAAACAAACACTGGAAAAAGGATCAAATTGAAAAGATTGAAATGTTAGGGCCATATCAAAAGAAAAAAGAAGAAAGCTCAAATCAGTGGCTTGATTGAAAAGTTTTAGAAATTCAGGGACACACAAAATGTAATTTTAAGAATTGATGATTAGTCTTTTAGATTTCATCTTTTAGTTTTCTTTTAGTTTTCTTTCTTTCACCTCTGAATATGTTGTTCTGTATTGATGAAAAAAATAAGTGGGAGAGACCCCTTTTACATTGTTTTTGTTTCAGTTATATAGCCGATTTACATTAGAGAAAAAAAGAAAATAATGGTTGTCTACTATTTTGTTTTTATTCCTCTGATATGCTTCTGATTGTTTGCTGAAATCCGATGTGTGGACTCTGAGACTTCGGCCAGATTGTCGGCCGAAATTCCTCTGTGAATTTGATTTTGGTCGGGCATTTTGTTGGAAAATTCTGAAATCTATGAATTTATTGATGATTTTCGGTTATGATTCTCGTAGAAATCTGATGATTTGTCTTGTTTGCATGTGTATGGCTGGACGAGGGGACCACTGGAGATGGTCGGACGATGACCAACGTCGGTGAGGGAATTCGAACGGTCATCTAGGATGCGAAAAGTCAGACGCGTGCTATACACGCTCACGTGATAAACCGAAGAGCTGACGCGTCGGCGCGTGTAGCATCCAGAACCATCCTTTGCATCATCGTGGCCATTAGATCGTGAGACGATTTAACGGCTCCCGTATGGCTATGCAAGAGAGGGATCTGAGTGTTAGGGTTTCTCTTGTTATCAGTTTGGGCTTAGCACGTGGGCTCATGAATTCGGGCTTGTACATTAAAAAGCGGGCTTGTAATATTTAATTGGATTTTGTATTTAAGTGGACTGTTTTGTATAGACTGATAATTAAATAAATTTTGGGCTAATTTATTTATTTATATTATGGATTTATTATTTAATTTATATTATATACATAATAAATATAATAAAATAAGATAAAATAAAATAATATAATATAATAAAAAAATGAATGAAATAAAATAATAATAATAATAATAAAATAATAAGTTAATAAATAATAATAATAGCAAAAACGAATAAAAAAAGTAATAATTTAGTAATATGTTCATTTATGTATATACTTTTAACATCAGAAAATATTAAAGTAACAATCATAATATATATTAGAATTAAAAAAGTAAACCCAAATTTAAAACAATAATGTACTTACAAATATATTAATATAAAAAAATCGTTATTCGAATAAAAATATAACACGGGTTTAGACCCTGATAAAATTAGTGATTACAGCTGCCCCTCTTTCCTTATCGTTGTAAAATAATGATAAAGCAAAGACAAAAAAAATACTAATTTTATCCAAATTCCTTATTTGAAGGCCCTGATCTGAAAGTCCTTTCTCCGCAACTCCAATAGCATTTTTGTCCTTTGATCCCCTGATTTGCTTGTCACGAACCATATTTCGAGACTATCTGCACACATGAAAAGAGAAATTATCAGAAGCAAACTTTGATTCTCCCATTTTGATATTTTGAGCACTTGAAGATTCTGAGCTGCGAGTTCCTCCTATATGAAATTTTAAGCTCTGACTGTTAAAAATGTTGATCCTTTCTATCTAGAACTAACCCTTGAAAAGCTTCAAGTCTTTCCTATATAAAACTCTTGACCAAAAGTCTTGAATTGTGAGTCTCTCCTATATAAAACCCTGGGCTCTGAATATCATTATAATGCATCGAGTTCTTCATATATAAAACCTTTTGCAAAAAGTCTTCGATCGAGTCTCTCCTATATAAAACCCTAAATCTTAAACTCTAAAAACGTTGATCCCTCCTATATTGAATCAATAAGGCTTGAGTCTCTCCTATATAAAACTCCTTTCTACAATCTTAAATCGAGTCTCTCCTATACGAAACAATAAGCTTGAAATGCTGAAGATGTTGATCCATTCTCCATAGAATCAATAAGGTTTGAGTCTCTCCTATGTAAAACTCCTTGCCGCAATCTTGAATCGAGTCTCTCCTATATGAAACCCTAAGTTTGAAATGATGAAGATGTTGATACCTTCTCTGTAGAATCACCCCCTTGAAAAGATGAGTCCCTTCTATATGAAACTCAGCCTTTGAAAACTGTGAGCAATAAGTCCTTTCTCTATGAAACCTTTACTCGAATACTAACATCGTTGATTCCTTCTCCGTAGAATCATCCTCCTTGAAAAGCTGAGTCTTTTCTATATAAAACTCGGCCTCTAAAATCTGTGAATTAAAAGTTCCTTCTATACAAAACTCTTACTCGAATGCTGAAAGTTTTGATCCTTTCTTTGTAGAATCATCAATCTCGAAGTTTTTTCTTTTCAAGCTATATTCGCAATTTTCATTTTTTTTTCTAGAATACCTGTCAAAAATAGGTAATAATTTATGTATGCATGTGTTTGTATGCCCTCTAATCCTAGGGATGCCTAACTACAAATGATGCATGAATGAATGCATATATCAACATGCCCCTAATCTTAGGGATGTCTAAAATGATGAACGTTTTTCTCTTTAATGTTTGAGGATGAACCCTCAAAAAGATCACCCTTGGATACTTCGGGCTTTAGACTCGCTGAATCTTCTTCTAGGTAGAAGACCGTTTGCTTGTTTTGGTCAAAAAGAGGTCCACTGAATTCGAGACCGAGTTTGGAAATGCTGTCTATGCTCACTTTTGAAGCTAGAGTGAACACTTACCCCAAAAATATAAACATCTAGCACGAACTCTTAAAAAATTCGCATTGCTCATAAAACCTTTATAAATGATCATGCTCCAAGCACTGTGGGTTTTATCTTCTCAACAAGGTTTGTCTTAATTGAAGCCTTTCTTCCAATTTTCTGTCATGGATTAGACTTGTTCGAACTCTACCTTTGAGGGGACTCTTGCCCCTATGCTGAAAGGCTGTCTCTCCAAAAAATTTTGTTTTCAATGTTTGGTTTGAAAGTTGGACTTCTTTGTCAACAAGCTCGAGCAATCTTTTTGAAAAAGGAAGATACCTTGCTTCACGAGAAATCTTGCATCATGTAATGTTGCTACTCTTGCACTTAGTCAAGGATGATTTAAATGCATTAATGTCCTTGCATTTTGTCAAAAATAAATTTAAAGAATTTTTGAAATGATTTTTCAAAAATTGGCGTCTTAATACACAACGCCCTTATGAATAAATGCTCAAAGATTGAAAACTCGTATTTAGAAAAGGAAACAAAAGGAAAAAGGATCATTGAATATCGAATGGAGAAATGTCTCAGACTACACGCTCAATGATTAAAGTTTTGCCTTGAAAAGTTGTAGCGATATTTGAAGTGTCAAAATTCTACTCAAAATCCTCGGTTCATCCTCATGATTACAGTACTCGCTTGATTCACTTGAAAACTACTTCTTCTAGTTCTCAAATTTGTTTTCTCTTGTTATTCAGTTCGAGAATTCCAAGTATAAGTATGTGTTTTCGTTTACACTTAATCATTTGATGTATTAAGGTGTCATTGTCTTCAAAGAGCCATCACTGACGCTAGGGTATCGAACTAGTGGAGTACTGGCTCCTTATTAGACTCGTTCTTCCCCCACAGCTCCATCAGGATGCTCCGAGACTTATTGGATTGCTCGTTCATGTGAGGGTTTTAACATTTTTCACTTTTTCTTTTTCTTTTTCTTCTTTTCTTTTCTTTTCTTTTCTTTTTTCTTTTTTTCCTTCTTCTTCTTCTTCTTTTCTTCTTTTCTTTTTTCCTTTTTTTCTCCTTTTTTAATGTTTTTTAATGTTTCTTACCTCTTGGAATTCTCAAAACTGAGTAGGTTCACTTTCTACGGGACCTTCTTATCATCGAACATTATCGAAGGAGTAGTGGTCTTTGTTTTTCAAGCTTTCCGACCGAAGCGGATTAAAAACAAAATTATACTTCATCGTGATCATAATAGTTAATTAATTAATTTTTGTGTCTGAATCGACGATACAATAAGAATTAAATATCCAAGAATCATAAATGTGTAAGAAAAGGTATATAAAAAGTTCACCTCTTCATTGAAAAATACTGGAAAACAGGATAAAAGCCCTTTACAAAAAGTCATCGCTACTTTCGGACCAAAGATAACGAGATTGATTAAAAAGCTGAAAACGCAAGGGAACTAATGCAAATAAACATCTAAGAAAAGCTAAAAATGAGAATCATGAACTTCTTGGAAGACAAGGTCAACGTAGACTCCAACTCTCAAGCCTTGTCGTGATTCGGAAGGGGATTGTTCTTCTCATCCGAAGAGTCTAGCTTGAGGACTCCGACGTTCAACAAGTTTTACACCATCTTCTTAAAAGCGATGCAATTCTCGATAGTGTGTCCTGGCGAGACAACACCTTTGTCACTGTCGCCCCTTATACCGAGACAAAGGCAAAGGCCCTTTTTCACACCAAGACAAAGGCCCAGAATTCCCAGCCAACATCTTTGTCACTGTCGCCCCTTATACCGAGACAACACCTGCCCTAGGGCCCCAACCCTTTTTCACACCAAGGTTTCCCCAATAGTTTCATGCTGCCGGACCTTCTAGGTCGGCCAGGTCTACCGGAGTATCCTCTACCAGCCAACGACAGTCCAAGAGGCAAGCTGTTTTTAACTCTCCCCAACGGGAACCAATCCCTATGCCCAGTCTCAGTAGAGACACTCTGTCTCACGAGATTTACGAATACCACAGTTCGTCACATGAACCAGCAATACCCAATGCCAAGGTACGGGGCGGGACAAAAATTATGCACATAGAAAATATTGACGAAGTGGAAGAAGGGGATGAAGTTACTGCACCACCGCAACGCACACCGCCCAGTTGAGTTCAGCCGCATCGGCAATCCAAACAACAACAATCACCAGCACAAGGATCTAGACGGAAGGAGTCAGCAGCACAGCCTAAGAGACTGCTCCGTACAAGCAGCTCCTCGGAGTCATTATAAATGATTTATTTTAATGCTTTTGTCTATTTCCTTATTGAAATTGTTGTTTACCGCATGTATTGAGCATTGAGGACAATGCTCAGTTTGAGTTTGGGGGTATTGTAGGTGCAGAAGCACTACCGAGGCAACCCACTGCCGCGGTATTACCATAAAAAATGGAATATTTTTTTTGAAATTTTTTTGGCAATATTCTCTTTTCTTAAATTACTAATTTTAATCTTGCACTGCTCTACATCAACTTTGCTTTAGTTTACTCCTTTAAGGCTATAAAAATCTTTCTCCTTACCATGGCCAAGTTCTTTTTTGAAGGGATAACCATAGGATACTCATGGAATAAAACTTTAAAGCTTACTTTAGGGTTAGAAAGAAAATAAACACTTTTTGAACTTGCTTGATTTAGGAGTTCTTTTAATAAACTTAGGTGATAAAGACTTAGAACCTTTTAGAAAAATAACTAGAGGTGCCTATGACTGGCTCTAGTTTTACTCTCCTTCATGCTAGAGGTGCCAGAAATTGGCTCTAGTATGCTAAATAGGTGGTTAAAAAGAAAAAAAATACGAAAAAGAAGAAAATAAAAAACGCATATCTTGAGGTGCCCGAAATTGGCTCAAGACTTGTTGTTTTTAGGAGACAATTTTAGTCCAAATTCTATTTGTCTTGAACTTAGAGTTTATCTAAGAAATCCTTGAATCAACCTTGTCCATAAAATGCACACACTCACCTAGCCTTATAGCTTGTTTCTTAGTAAAAGTCCTTGGGTAAACAAGTGGCTAAAACAGAGAAATAGTCATGACCATGGTGGGGAGAATAGATGGAAAATTAAGACCAAAGGGGAGTAAAGTTCGGCAATTTGATGTCTTTCATTGCTTGAGGACAAGCAATAGTTCGAGTTTGAGGGTATTTGATGAGTGCCCCAAAGGCAGTTATTTACTATCCTTCTCATCGCACTTTATGCATCTAATATACTCTAACTTGAGCTGAAATATGGACCTGATAGGCGTGGTATAAGCGCTTTTTCAGTGCAAGTGTACACGTCGTCAAGTAATAAAATGATAAGTATATCGTGTATCGTCTCCACAGGGATTGGTATACTTAATATGTCTTCCTTCGTTTCCTTGCTCCTGAAAATAAAGTAAAAACACAAATAAGATGATTTGTTTTATCTAACTAAATATTTAAATAACAAAACATAAAATAAAGGGTTGAGAACGATTATAGAGAAAGTGGGTAGAATCTAGTTGCGTCAATTAGTGGATTCAATTGATCTTCTCTTTTTCCAATGCAATCACACAACACTACTTCGACAGTACTGTAGATACTGCCTCGACAACGCTGGTGCTCCTCTATCGCGACAATCTCTTGCTCTTGGGCAGAGGTATCAAAGTTCAGCAAAGTGTCCGTAAGTGACTCCGCTTATCTCTGAGTCAAAGTGTTGTTGATGCTCAGTCCTTGACGATACCTCTCGGCGTAAATCAAAGATAACCACCAACCAATCCAACACTTCTTTTAGCTGCTGAAACTCTTAACCCATCTCCTAGTGCCTCCACAGGAGTACAGGCCGAGTTAGTGTCTATAACAACGTACTTATCCCTTTCATGAATCTACACCTCTCGATGCTAGATAAATAGATTACTTGCAAACTTCCCTCTCGGGCTTGAGTACAAGAACAAAGAATGACAATAGGATAAGCAAACTTTGATTTATTATTGCATAAGAACAAAGATACAAGAATCAATCTCCTCTCACTAATATCGAAAACCTTCACCTATCCCTAAGAAGTTTAGAACATATTATCGTGTAAGTACAATTCTCAGGGAGAAAGGGTTTTCTCTACAAATCGGCTCTCCTAAACAATGTGGCCGGCTAGGGTATTTATAGTCTTAACCTAGGGCACACCTTTCCTAAATAGACTTCAACTTGGAGTAGGGAACAAGTCTTCTTCAAAGAATCTGATATTTCTAAGTTTGTCTCCTTCTAGAAGGGTTTTCCCGCTTGGTCTCTTAATTGAGCTTTTAGTGCGCTAGCCTGGTCCAATTGATGCGCTGCATCTTCCAGAATATTCTCTATATTTTTATCTTTCCATGCGCCTCCATTGTTGATGCTGCCACACTGGATTCTGCCATGGCCCTGTCTTCTGCCTCGGCCGCAACACTGCTTCTTTGCCGCTTCGGCTTTGGATATTCCTGCATGTACAGAATATGTAATAACATCTACATTCTCTATAAATATTAACTTTATAAGTGATGATAATAGAATATCCAATATTTGAGCAAAGAGTCTATATTTCGATTCAAGTTGGTGTATAATAGATGCATAAAGTACCATGAGAAAGGTAGTAAATAACTGCCTTTTAGGCACTCATCAAATATCCTCAAACTCGAACTATTGTTTGTCATCAAGTAATTAAAACATCAAATTACTAAACATTACTCCCTTTTGGTCTTACTTTTCCATCTATTTTCCCCGCCATGGTCATGTCTATCTCTCTGCTTTAGCCACTAGTTTACCCAAGTACTTTTACTAAGAAATAAGCTATAAGGCTAGGCGAGTGTGTGCGTTTAATGGACAAGGCTGATTCAAGGCTTTCTTAGATAAACTTTAAGTTCAAGACAAGTAGAATCTTGGTTTAAAGTTATCTCCTTAAAACAACAAGTCTTGAGCCAATTTTGGTCACCTCAAGATATGTGTTTTCTATTTCCTTCTTTTTCTTATTAACCACTTATTTAGCATACTAGAGCCAATTTCGGGCACCTCTAGCATGAAGGAGAGCAAAACTAGAGCTAGTGATAGACACCTCTAGTTATTTTCCAACAAGTTCTAAGTCTTTATCACCTAATTTTATTAAAAGAACTCCTAAATCAAACATGTCCAAAAAGTGTAAATTTTCTTTCTAACCCTAAAGCAAGCTTCTAAGTTTTATTCCATGAGTATCCTATGGTTATCCCTTCAAAACAGAACTCGGCCATGTTAAGGAGAAAAATTTCTATAGCCTTAAAGGAGTAAACTAAAGCAAAGCTGATGTAGGCAGTGCTAGATTACAAACATATATTCAAGAAAAGAGAATATTAAAAAAAATTTAGAAAAAATTTACTCCCTTTTATGGTAATGCCTCGGTAGTGGGTAGCCTCGGCAGTGCTTCTACACCTATAATCTCCCCTAAACTCAAACCGAGCATTGTCCTCAATGCTCAAATCACACAGCAGATAAAATTAATAAAACAAGTAAAGATAGCAAAGGGAGAGTTTCTTGGAAAGATTCTGAGAAAAATAAGAGAGTTTTTAGATTGTAACGAATATAACAAGAGAGAGATTGAGTAAATAATTCTAAAGAAACACGAATGCAAGAATGAGTAGTTCAGGAGAAAGAAGGTGCTTATATAGGCCTTGGCTATGTAGCCGTTTGAACTACTAGCCATTTGGTCTTTACTGTCGTTTGCATTTACTGCCATGGCAAGAATCTCGGTAGACTAGCTGTTACCCTGTTCTGCCCATTGAGACTGCTACGAATCTGACACTATGCACTGCCACGACAGCAAACTTCCTACTGTGAACTGCTTCTCTGTTATTCTTGTTTTATTGTCCTAACCTAAAAATATAAACATCAAGAAACATTCAAATAATGAGAAGATAATTATTCCTAAATACCATAATTAATAGAATTTCATGAAAATACCAAATAAAATAAAAGAGAAAATTAACATAAAATAAGAATATAAAGAAGACTTATGGAGAGTCATTTTCGATATTTCTTATAGTCTATTTGCACACTCCATCGAGTGACAATTCTGCCAAAAAAGGATTGGGCCATAATGAATACGGATAGTCCCCTTTGTATTATCATGGTGGAGGTATCTTTCTTTCGTTGTCTCTTGTAATCCATGCATATCCTTCATCTTGATATTGTTTCTGAAGGCAAAAATAAATTGTTAGAAAAAATTATATCAACATCCAACCACTTAATTACCTCATTGTTATTAACTTCCATCATAGTTGGATATAGCCTTCGTTGTTGTGGCAATTGCTGTGATAGCCAATTGCCGTGACAATCTTTTGCCAAAATTCGGTGTAAGTCAAGTGAAGAACCATCTTTCTTGAAGTCTTCAAGAATCAACCCACATTGTTTCTTATGCTTCTCAATAATCTCCATCAGTAGAGACGTTGGCTTAGAACTAATATTAGATGGAGTTACCATAGAAATATCATCTTCCAAACAATCATATCCTATTTGTGATGGCTTCAAATCTTGTAACGTTGACTCCTCGAAATATACCTGCAATGGAAGAGATGAGTTTTTAAAGAATTCAAAAAGTTCATTCAGTACCATCTCATTTTCCATTATCACGGCATTGCCATCTTGTTGATCGAACATGTCTTCATGTAACTGCCCCGGCAGCTGTGAGTGAGAGTAATCCTCAGCTTCCTTTTTCAGCATCATTGCTGCCGTAACATCCTGAGAATCAGCCTCCTTAAAATTTTATAGAGCATAACTCTCATCGGCCTCGTTGAATGATATCGTGACATTGCCCTGTTCAGGCTTCTCTACTGTCGCGGCAGGACTCTCGGCAGACTCATCCACTATTTGACAGTCTTTCTCATCAACATGTTCTGGACGCAGAGGTTCCGGAATTTCCTCTTTGTCCTCTAGTGTTGGGATTTTAGTATCCTCAAGGATTGATTGTTGGGTTATGTTATCCCTAGCATGCAATTGATTTTCCGAATCCCTCAAGGGTGCATCCAATCTAGCTATATGTGCATCCATAAACCTTGATTGCTCTGTCATAAATTCTTCAATTCTAGCCATTGATGCTTTCAATGTTTCCTCAAGTGAATTTGGATACTCTTGAGAAGAATTATATTGTCATGGCATATCTGTAACATCAACATAACTGTCATGATAAAAAAAAAATTTTGAGCGTTTTTATTATACCATGAAGGATTTTTTTGTTGGTTCCATCTATGGTCCTCTCTGTGGTCATCGGTTCCAGTACTGTATGGGCAATTGCTATCTAAATGATCATCTCCGCAATTGAAACAAAAATTTGCCCAGGCATAAACTTGTTGGGTTGCTCTTGGTTGGCATAGATAATCATCAATTAATCTAGGAAATTCTTGATTGGTTCGATTCATATCTTCCAACATCAACTCCCGAATAGATTTGCTTCTTTCTCCTTGCATTTTGAACCTTCAACTTGAAACACACATATAAACCTTTTTTTTTAAGAAAAAAAATATGTTAGTAAAAATAATAAATAAGGAAGGCAAGAAAATTAAAGAAGATAAAATTTAATTGCCAATCCCCGTCAACGGCGCCAAAAACTTGATAGGCATGGTATAAGCGCTTTTTGAGTGCAAGTGTACACGTCGCAAAGTAATAAAATGATAAGTATATCGTGTATCGTGTCCATAGGGATTGGTATACTTAATATGTCTTCTTCGTTTCCTTGCTCCTGAAAATAAAGTAAAAACACAAATAAGATGATTTGTTTTATCTAACTAAATATTTAAATAACAAAACATAAAATAAAGGGTTGAGAATGATTATAGAGAAAGTGGGTAGGATCTAGTTGCGTCAATTAATGGATTCAACTGATCTTCTCCTTGTCCAATACAATCATACAACACTGCTTCGATAGTACTACAGATACTGCCTCGGCAACGCTGGTGCTCCTCTGCCGCGACAATCTCTTCCTCTTGGGTAGAGGTATCAAAGTTCAGCAAAGTGTCCATAAGTGACTCCGCTCATCTCTGAGTCAAAGTGTTGTTGATGCTTAGTCCTTGACGATACCTCTCGGCGAAAATCAAAGATAACCACAAACCAATCCAACACTTCTTTTAGCTGCTGACACTCTTAACCCATCTCCTAGTGCCTCCACAGGAGTACAGACCGAGTTAGTGTCTACAACAACGTACTTATCCCTTTCGTAAATCTACACCTCTCGATGCTAGATAAATAGATTACTTGCAAACTTCCCTCTCGGGCTTGAGTACAAGAACAAAGAATGACAATAGGATAAGCAAACTTTGATTTATTATTGCATAAGAACAAAGATACAAGAATCAATCTCCTCTCACTAATATCGAAAACCTTCACCTATCCCTAAGAAGTTTAGAACATATTATCGTGTAAGTACAATTCTTAGGAAGGAAGGGTTTTCTCTATAAATCGGCTCTCCTAAACAATGTGGCCGGCTAGGGTATTTATAGTCTTAACCTAGGGTAAACCTTTCCTAAATAGACTTCAACTTGGAGTAAGGATCAAGTCTTCTTCAAAGAATCTGATATTTCCAAGTTTGCCGCCTTCTAAAAGGGTTTTCTCGCTTGGTCTCTTACTTGGGGTTTTAGTGCGCTAGCCTGGTCCAATTGATGTGCTGCATCTTCCAGAATATTCTCTATATTTTTATCTTTCCATGCGCCTCCATTGTTGATGTTGCCACACTGGATTCTGCCGCGGCCTATCTTCTGCCTCGGCCGCAACACTGCTTCTCTGCCGCTTTGGCTCTGGATATTCCTGCATGTACAGAATATGTAATAACATCTGCATTCTCTATTAATATTAACTTTTTAAGTGATGATAACGGAATATCCAATATTTGAGCAAATAGTCTATATTCGGTTCAAGTTGGTGTATAATAGATGTATAAAGTACCATGAGAAAGGTAGTAAATAACTGCCTTTTAGGCACTCATTAGGACTCTTTGCACAGTATTGGATATTCCGTTATCACTACTTACAAAGTCGAAATTTATAGAGAATACGGATATTATTACATATTCTGTACATGTAGGAATATCCAGGGCCAAAGCAGCGGTGAAGCAGTGTTGAGGCCG
Organism: Abelmoschus esculentus; assembly: GCA_035048815.1. Taxonomy (NCBI): domain Eukaryota; kingdom Viridiplantae; phylum Streptophyta; class Magnoliopsida; order Malvales; family Malvaceae; genus Abelmoschus; species Abelmoschus esculentus. The sequence continues at coordinate 7,206,086 of JAUCBN010000010.1, forward strand.
AGGCAGGGACAAGGCCGCGACAGCATCCAGAGAGGCAACATCAATATTGTAGGCGAATGAAAGACAAAAATATAGAGAACATTCTTGAAGATGCAGCGCACTAAGTGGATCAGGTTAGCACACTGAAAGTCCGAGTCAAAGACCAAATGGGAAAATCTTTCTAGAAGGCTGCAAACTTGGAAACATCAGATCTCATGTAGAAAACTTGCTCCCTACTCCAAGTTAGAGTCTATTTAGGAAAGGTTTTCCCTGGGTTAAGACTATGTATATCCTAGCCGACCACATTGTTAAAGATAGTCGATTTTAGAGAAACCCTTCCCCTAAGATTTGTACTTATCGACATTATGTTCTAAATCTCTTAGGGATAGGTGAAGGTTATAGATATTAGTGAGAGGATATTGTTTCTTGTTTCTTTGTTCTAAATCTCCATTCCTTTTTCTTGCATTCAAGCTCGAGAAAAAGTTTGTAAGTAATCTTTTTATCTAACATCGAGAGAGTTAGATTCACGAAAGGGATAAGTACGGTGTTGACAACACTAACTCGGCCTAGAGATAGGCTAAGAGTTTCAGAAGCTAAAAGAAGTGTTGGATTGGTTGGTGATTATCGTTGATTCACGCCGAGAGGTATCGTCAAAGACCAGTCATCAACAGCGCTCTGACTTAGAGATAAGCGGAGTTAACTACGGACACTTTGCTTAACTTTGATGCATCTACCCAAGAGCAAGAGATTGCTGCGGTAGAGAACACTAACGCTGTCGAGGTTGTATCTATAGTACTACCGAAGCAGTGTTGTGTAATTACATTGTACGAGAAGAAGATCAATCGACTCCACTAATTGATGCAGCTGGATCCTACCCACTTTCTCTATATCGTTCTCCATCCTTTATTTTATATTTTGTTATTTAGTTACATAGTTAGACAATTCTACTTATCTGTGTTTTTACTTTATTTTTCAGGAGCAAGAGAACAAGGGGAAACATATTAAGTATACCAATCCCTGTGGAGACGATACACGATATACTTATCAATTTATTACTTGCGACGTGTACACTGCACAATTGCGCTATTATTACACGCATCATATATTGCTGATCATTTTCTCATAAAGTGGACCATGAAGCGAGTCCACAAACAGACGGGTAATTTCTCCTTCCAGAACAGGGGGTTGAACTTGAGCCATTATGTCTCTCCACCTTTGGGTGTACTGCCGGATGATCTCATCTTGCCCCTGGGTCAGACTCTAAAGCATAGTTCGATTCGGGACCATGTCCTTCACATGCTTGTACTGTTCGATGAAGAATTTGGGCAGGTCTTTCCATGACTTCACATTGGCCCTATTGAACTGGGCATACCAACGAGCAGCTGCCCCGGTCAGGCTGTCGTAAAAGCAGTGGATGAGAAGCTTCTCATTTCTCAAATGTGCCACCATCTTGCGGCAATACATCGTTAGGTGAGCTGAGGGTCAAGTGGTTTCGTCATACTTCTCAAAGTCCGGTACCTTGAACTTAGGTAGGATGACTAGATCAGACACTAGGCTTAACTCATAGGCATCGATCCTATAGTCTTCGGTGGCGTGCAACAAGTTGAATTTCTCTTCGACCTGGAGGCGTTGCTCCTTAAACTTCTTCTTAAACTCTTTCCTCAACTTAGTCTCTAGTTCATTCGTCAAGTCTAAATCGGGGACTTCGACATTAGCCTCATTGTCGAAACCATGACCCACATCGATCGGGTGGCTAGCAGATGCCCCGATAATATGAATACCCTTCAGAACTGAGTTTTCGGGTTGATCCCTAGTATGAGAGGTGATTCCAACTAAGACTTCCATGTTAGACTACTCGTTAGAAACTTTGGCCTTTCCATGATTGGCCCTTCCAAATAACTCGGTGAGTTTGGTGATGATGTCGTTTTGAGACTTCTCGATCCTTGCCTCAATTTTGGTTAAACGATCTTCAATTTCCTTTTGTGACTTCTCAACATTAGCCAATCGCTCGTCCATGATTCTTGATTGAGAGCGGGTGTTGTAAGAGTGCAGAATGGTTGCGGCTTCAAAAATTATCACGAGGTATCCAAGGTCAAACTTCTTGTGTTTATTGATGAATGCAAAAATTTATGCGTGTAGTGCATGAAGATGCAAGCGAAGGTGTTGATCATGCTAGTGGTCAACCTTTGAGCAACTTTCACTAATTAAAAGGTTTTATTTTTCCTCTCATTTTCTCTTTTTTCTATCTTCTTTTTTCTTTTTTTTTTCACTTGTCTTCCTATTTTTTTGTTTTTAATCTCTAACTGTGGTGAAAGACTCTAATTGGACAAACCACTTAGACCGACACCTTCATGAAATGTCGATGCAAAAATGATGAAGCAAGAAAGAAAGGAGACAAAGCAACCCTAAATATCTCATCTAAAAGAACCTAGGTTAACCGCATGGCTCTAATCGGGTAGGTTTTCTAGTTCTCTAAATGCAGTTTTGGTTCTACGAGGTACCTAAATTGTCCTCGCTGTCCTTTTCTAAAAGTAGCAAGACCCCCGATCGTCAACCATTATAGGCTCATCTTGATCGAGTTCAACTTAGGGGGACCCTTTCGTTATGTCCATACGAAGGAACAATATCCTCACAAAAGCATAGGGTAGTCGAGTCCCGAAGGTACTTTGCTAGGCCCATACGAAGGAACAATATCCTCACAAAAACATTAGTGTTTTCCCCCCACTTAAAGAGACGGTTTAAAATGATTTCGAATTGATAGACAAATGATAATTTAAACGCCACTTTAAATCCAAAATTCCAAAATTAATTAAGTTGTTTTTGAAAACAAGGCTTGATTCGTTAAAAAAACCATCCCCAGCGAAATCGCCAACTGTAGTGACCCTTTTAAAAATCTAAAAAAATTTAAGTTTAAATTTTTTGAATGCATTAATGTCCTTGCATTTTTTCAAAAATGAATTTATTGAATTTTTTAAATGATTTTTCAAAAATTGACGTTTTAATACACAATGCCCTTATGAATAAATGCTCAAAGATTGAAAACTCGTATTTAGAAAAGGAAACAAAAGGAAAAAGGATCCTTGGATATCGAATGGAGAAATGTCTCAGACTCGATGCTCAATGATTAAAGTTTTGCCTTAAAAAGTTGTGGCGATATTTGAAGTGTCAAAATTCTACTCAAAATCCTCGGTTCATCTTCATGATTGCAGTACTCGCTTGATTCACTTGAAAACTACTCCTTCTAGTTCTCAAATTTATTTTCTCTTTTTACTCAGTTCGAGAATTCCAAGTATAAGGATGTGTTTTGGTTTACACTTAATCATTTGATGTATTATGGTGTCAGTGTCTTCAAAGAGTCATCACTGACTCTAGGATATCGAACTAGTGGAGTATTGGCTCCTTATTAGACTCGTTCTTCCCCCACAGCTCCATCAAGATGCTCCGAGACTTATTGGATTGCTCGTTCATGTAAGGGTTTTAACATTTTCACTTTTTCTTTTTCTTCTTTTCTTTTTTCTTTTTTTCCTTCTTCTTTTCTTTTTTCCTTTTTTTCTCCTTTTTTTAATGCTTTTTAATGTTTCTTACCTCTTGGAATTCTCAAAATTGAGTAGGTTCACTTTCTACGGGACCTTCTTATCATCGAACATTATCGAAGGAGTAGTGGTCTTTGTTTTTCAAGCTTTCGTATTGAAAACAGAATTATACTTCATCGTGATCACAATAGTTAATTAATTAATTTTTTGTGTGTCTGAATCGGCGATACAATAAGCATTAAATAACCAAGAATCATAAATGTGTAAGAAAAGGTATATAAAAAGGGCACCTCTTCATTGAAAAATGCTGGAAAACTGGATAGAAGCCCTTTACAAAAAGTCATCGCTACTTTTGGGCCAAAGATAGCGAGATTGATTAAAAAGCTGAAAACACAAGGGAACTAATGCAAATAAACATCTAAGAATAGCTAAAAATGAGATACATGGACTTCTTGGCAGACAGGGTCAACGTGGACTCCAACTCTTAAGCCTTATCGTGATTTGGAAGGGGATTGTTCTTCATATCCGGGGAGTCTAGCTTGAGGATTCTGGCGTTCAACAAGTTTTGCACCATCTTCTTATAAGCGATGCAATTCTCGATAATGTGTCCCGGCACTCCGGTTTGATACTCGCAGTGACCATCAACATCGTACCATGCTAGGTAAGACTGACTGTAAGGAGTTACATAGTAGGGTCGTACTAGATCTGCCTGTGTAACTGAGCATACATCTTCTTGTATGACACCGGCAAAGGAGTAAAGGTCAACTTTTCATTTTCCTTCTTATTAGGCCTAGTTTCCTTCCTATTCGAGCCTTGAGTTGTCCCGACATTGGTTTGAGATGAGGAAATTATAAAATTCTTGGTAGGGGTGGCATATTTACTTCATGGTCCATCTTCTTCGGATATTTCAACATACCTTTCCCGGTCTTGAGCTTGACACTTCTAAAAGCAGCCTCGATGGATTCTACCGTATTCATAAATTCGATGAATCCTAGAGATATATTGCTGATCATTTTCTCATAAAGTAGACCATGAAGCGAGTTCACAAACAGACGGGTAATTTCTCCTTCTAGAATAGGGGTTGAACTTGAGCCATTATGTCTCTCCACCTTTGGGCGTACTGTCGGATGGTCTTATCTTGCCCCTGGGTTAGACTCTGAAGCATAGTTCGATTCGGGACCATGTCCTTCACATGCTTGTACTGTTCGGTGAAGAATTTGGACAGGTCTTTCCACGACTTCACATTGGCCCTATTGAACTGGGTATACCAACGGGCAGCTGCCTAGGTCAGGCTATCCTGAAAGCAGTGGATGAGAAGCTTCTCATTTCTCAAATGTGCCACCATCTTATGGCAATACATCGTTAGGTGAGCTGAGGGGCAAGTGGTTCCGTCATACTTCTCAAAGTCCGGTACCTTGAACTTAGGTGGGATGACTAGATCAGACACTAGGCTTAACTCATAGGCATCGATCCCATAGTCTTCGATGGCGTGCAACAGGTTGACTTTCTCTTCGACCTGGAGGCGTTGCTCCTCAAACTTCATCTCGAACTCTTTCCTCAACCTAGACTCTACTTCATTTGTCAAGTCTAAATCGGGGACTACGACATTGGCCTCATTGTCGAAACCATGACCCATGTCGATCGGGTGGCTAGCAAATACCCCTGTAATGTGAATACCCTTCAGAACTGAGTTTTCGGGTTGATCCCTAGTATGGGAGGTGATTCCAACTAAGTCTTCCATGTTAGACTGCTCGTCAGAAACTTTGGACTTTTCATGATCGGACCTTCCAACTAACTCGGTGAGTTTGGTGATGATATTGTTTTGAGACCTCTCATTTTCTCTTTTTTCTATCTTCTTTTTTCTTTTTTTTTTCACTTGTCTTCCTATTTTTTTATTTTAAATCTCTAACTGTGGTGAAAGACTCTAATTGGACAAACCACTTAGATCGACACCTTCATGAAATGTCAATGCAAAAATGATGAAGCAAGAAAGAAAAGAGACAAAGCAACCCTAAATATCTCATCTAAAAGAACCTAGGTTAACCGCATGGCTCTAATCGGGTAGGTTTTCTAGTTCTCTAAATGCAGTTTTGGTTCTACGAGGTACCCAAATTGTCCTCGCTGTCCTCTTCTAAGAATAGCAAGACCCCCGATCGTCAACCATTATAGGCTCATCTCGATCGAGTTCAACTTAGGGGGACCCTTTTGCTATGTCCATACGAAGGAACAATATCCTCACGAAAGCATAGGGTAGTCGAGCCCCAAAGGTACTTTGCTAGGCTCATACGAAGGAACAATATCCTCACAAAAGAATTAGCGTTTTCCCCCACTTAGAGAGACGGGTTGAAATGATATTGAATTGATAAACAAATGATAATTTAAATGCCACTTTAAATCCAAAATTCCAAAATTAATTAAGTGGTTTTTGAAAACAAGGCTTGACTCGTTAAAAAAACCGTCCCCAGCGGAGTCGCCAACTGTAGCAACCCTTTTAAAAATCTAAAAAATTTTAAGTTTAAATGAAACGTTCAATATTTTAAAAAATAAAAAATTAGGACTTAAAATGTCTCGAAATAAAACATTTTAGGGTTTAATTTCAAAAAGGGAAATTGGGGGAAAATTTTGGAATCTAGGTTTTAAAATTTGAAAATTAGGGATTAGAAAATTATGGTTTAAATTGGGGATGAAATCGAGAAAAATTGAAATTACGGTTTAAAATAGATTTGGGGATTTAAAAGAATTAAGGATTTAGGGTTTGAAAATGACTAAAAGAAAATAAAAGGGAAAAAAGATTTTAAAATGGTGTGGAGTCGCCACCGGCCACTTTGGTAGGCCGGTCACCGTAAAAACCAGAGATTCAAAAAAAGACGAATTCGAGAGTCGGTTACGGTTTAAAAATGAGTTTAGGATTTAAAAACCGCTCAAAATTCGCACCTTTAAAATAACCGCTTGATTACTTTTTGGAAATTTCGTTTTAAAGTGATATTTAAATTAGAATTTGCTTAATATTCGAATTAAGTTTTATTGAGACCGTGTCTTTATTCGAAGGCAACGTATACACCGCGACCACTACGTTGGAACACGGGCTCGTTACGACCGAATAAAGACGTTATTGTTAAATTCATTAATTAATGGGGTGTGCCGTGAGTTTGAACAACAATAACTAGAAAAGATACAATATATACAAAAATATGTACAATCATAAACAATAAAAAGGCAAATAATATGTCAAAATAAAATACATGTATGGACAAAATAATAATAAGCAACAAAATATAAATAATACATGATGTGAATAGAAATATATGAATGGCAAAGTATCTAATAAGGCATAATAAAGATGTAAAACAAAACATAACATGAATAGAAATATGTACATCTAAATATACATAAATAAAAACATGCAACTAAACTAAAAAGGTACAAAGATATGAATAACAAAAGTTACACTAAGATAAACATACAAGTATAATGAAAAGAAAACCCATTTACATGTAATAAAAAATAAATGAGTAAATAAATAATAATAAGGACCGAAATAAATAAAAACAGAAATATACAAACATGAAAAAGAAAACAAACACTGGAAAAAGGATCAAATTGAAAAAGATTGAAATGTTAGGGTCATATCAAAAGAAAAAAGAAGAAAGCTCAAATCAGTGGCTTGATTGAAAAGTTTTAGAAACTCAAGGACACTCAAAACGTAATTTTAAAAGGGGAAGACTCCAAAATTAAGCCTTTGAATGTGGAGGGACCCCAAAATAATTAAACCATTTAAATAAACGTTTATAAATAAAGTCATTGACGAAATTGAAAAGTTTAGAGAAATGGGAAGGACTGCGGGCATGATTTCGGGGACACGAAATGGTTTATTATGTGAAAAACCATTTTTAAAAATTTAAATGACTATAAAAGTCATTTATTTGAAGAACCTCAGACCTTTTTCATTTCTCTTTAAACCAAATCAAAATTTTTCTTCTTTTTCTCTAGAAAAGAAAGATGAAAAACCAACGTGTTCATCCCCAAATCCCAGAACCACCATGCTTTCCAGAATCCGGCCACCACTCACGGCGGCTGGCGACCAAAAACAAACAAATAACTCAGCTCCCTCTTCCTTTCGAACCCCAAAAAAACCGAAGAAAGAAAGAAACCCCCTTTTTCTTTTAAACCTTAGTTTCGAACCCCTTTCTTTCCTATGAAGATCGAAGAATAAAGGGAAAGAAACATACTACGCTTCTCTTTCCTTTCGGTTTGGTTCCCCTGAAAGGAACGACAGACACAAGATTATCATCGGTGAAAGGAATCACTGAGAAGACAAATCGAAGGTAAAAAACGAGACTCAACTCCTATATTTTTTGTTTATTTTCCAAAAGAAAACAAAAAAAGGTTCTTTTTACCTCTGAATATGTTGTTCTGTATTGATGAAAAAAATAAGTGGGAGAGACCCCTTTTACATTGTTTTTGTTGCGGCGACCCTTTGTGTGATCCGCCGAGGTGGCAGTTCAACCCATTGCATTAATAAGTGGATTGACAATATAACTGGATTCTCCTCTACAAAGCATTCAATCTAGCCTTATCTTTCTCATCATTATCTTTCTATAACTTAGTATAGTTTAGTTAATTTAGTTAATCTAATCCATCAATTACGTATGTTTTTATTTTCTATAGTGTAGTTATAAGAAGTAATAGAATCGACTCAGTCTTTGTGGGATCGATATCTTAAATATTACAATCTGAAAAAGGTGGAATTAATGAGGACTCCATAGTCTTCATCAGATTTGGCGCCGTTGCCGGGGACCGGTGTTCAATTTTACTACCAATTATTTATGCACCTTTTTAACTATTTTAGTTTATTTATTTAGTTTTAGTTTAACTTTCAAGGATTGTTTTGTGCATGATCAGGTCCAACCCCACCATTGATCAATACCCTTACAATCTAGAAATCGAAAAACAGCACGAGATTTGAAATGAAGGGCACGCCAAAGAATGAACATAGACCCTGGCCAACAAAACAATGCGGATATGAACGCCACCACGGCAGACAACTACAGTGCCTTCGCAGTTGTTGATTCAATAAATATTCTAAGACAGGAACGTGCTCAAACTGTTCGAGACTATTTAGAGGAAGATTTAGATGGGTTAACTCCTGCTGTTGTGATGCCTAATATAGATGCAGAGCACTTCGAACTAAAACAGTCATGTTCAACATGATCAACACCCTAGGCCAGTTTGGGGGTTCGGCCAATGAAGATGCTCGACAGCATCTTAAATCCTTTTTGGAGATCTATAACTCATTTAAACTGTCGGGAGTCTCAGCCGGCATCCTTAAGATAAAATTATTTCCCTATTCACTGAGGGATAGGGCGAAATCATGATTAAATAACCTCTAGCCGGGATTGTTAAATTCATGGACAGAACTATGCCGAAGTTTCCTTGCCAAATTCAGTTATACCATTATTACTAACAAGCTCAGAAACGATATTACGTTATTCAGGCAAGATGAAGACGAATCAATGTATGAGGCATGGGAAAGATACAGAGAACTATACAGAAAATGCCCTCTGTATGGTCTGCCTAAATGGACCCAAGTATCCATCTTCTACAATATTATAAATACTCCTAAGAGGATGATGCTTGATGCTTCCACCAATGGCACCCTTTTAGACCGCCCAACCCATGAGAGTTTAGAAATTTTGGATAGATTGACAAAGAACTATGCCGGGATTGTTAAATAACCTCTAGTCGGGATTATTAAATTCATGGACAGAACTATGCCGAAGTTTCCTTGCCAGATTCAGTTATACCAATATTACTGACAAGCTCAGAAATGATATTACGTCATTCAGACAAGATGAAGACGAATCAATGTATGAGGCATGGGAAAGATACAGAGAACTATACAGAAAATGCCCTATGTATGGTCTGCCTAAATGGACCCAAGTATCCATCTTCTACAATGTTGTAAATACTCCTAAGAGGATGATGCTTGATGCTTTCGCCAATGGCACCCTTTTAGACCGCCCAACCCATGAGAGTTTAGAAATTTTGGATAAATTGACAAAGAACGACTACCAACACCCAACCACCAAAAGAGGCATAAATAGGCGAGGTATGACAATTTTTGATTCTGTAGATTTTATCCTAGCACAACTATCAGCCTTAACCAATATGGTTAAAGATCTGTATAAACAAAGTCACTTTCGAGAAATAAAAGTAGTTACCATTCTTTGAGAAACCTGTGGTGGCAATCATGACTCGAACGCATGCCCACACAATCCAGAATCTTTCTTCTATGTTGGAAATTTTAATAGAAATAATATGTCCAACAGCTAAAACCCATCATGGAGGAAGTACCCTAATTTCTCATGGAGTAATCCTAATAATGCATTTAACACACAACATCAATCAATGCAATTTACGGGATTCCAGCAAAATAATAGATTTGCTCAGCAGTAGATATCACAGCAGGCGCCACCACCGCAACAAACAATAGAAGTCTAGACTTTGGAGAACACACTGCAAACATTTATGGCTCAGACTAGTGCATACATTGCAAATACCAATGATGCGTGTTAGATATGCGCAATTTAGTGCAAGTGAACATGTCGCCAAGTAATAAAGTGATAAGTATCAAGTATCGTCCTCACAAGGATTGATCTACTTAATATACTCCCTTTAATCTTCTTGCTATGTAAAGAAATAAAATAAAAACACAAGTGATTGGGTTGTGATTAAACTAAATAATAAGGAAAAACAGATAGAGAAAGTGGCCAAGATCCAGTTGTATTGTAGAGTGGATTCGGTTGACTTATTTCTGCTCAATGTAATTGCTCAACACTGCATCGGTAGTACTGTAGATTACTGCCTCGATAGCGATGATGCTCGTCCGTCATGGTAATCTCTTTCTCTTGGGAAGACTTTATCAAAGTTCGGCAAAGTGTCCTTGAGTGCCTCTACTTATCTCTAAGTCGAAGTACTGTTGATGATCAGTCCTTGATGATACCTCTCAACGTGAATCAATTATAATCACCAACCAATCCCACACTTCTCTTAGCTGCTGAAACTCTTAACCTATCTCTAGGTCGAGTTAGTGTTTTGCGATTGAAACACCATAGTTATTCCTTTCGTGAATCCAACTCTCTCGAGATTAGATAAATGGATTACTCACAAATTTCACTCTCGAGCTTGAATGCAAGAACAAGGAATGACAAAGAATAAGCAAACTCCGATATTTTATTTCATTGGAAACAAGAAACAAAGTTCAACTTCCTCACACTAATACTTTACAACCTTCACCTAAGCCTAAACAAATTTAGAACATAATGTAAAAGAAAAGAAAAACTAAAAGATGAAATTTAAGCTCTCTAATTCTAAGAATTGATTAAATGTCCTTCTCCTTGGATGGCTAGGTCTTATATAGGCTTGGCCTAGGGCAGACCTTTCCTAAGTAGAATACAACTTGGAGTAGGGAACAAGTTATGTACAAAAATAAAATATTTCTAAGTTTATTCCATTTAGAAGGCTTTCCTGCATGGCCTTGCCTTTGAGCTTTTCCTCGTGTGATCCAACTCTGATCCTTGAGATTCTTATCCAGCAACGTTCTCCTCATTTTTCTCCTCAGCTTTCCTGCCATATCGCTGCTTATCCTCTGTTGCCTCGGCATCAGGTCCTGTCTCGGCCTCAATTTGCTACCACGCAATGCTTCTTCCTGCATAGATAAAATGCAGTAAAGCTTGTCTTTTCTGTAAATATTATCTTTAATAGTAAAATTCCTAAATATTACATTAAGTGCATGCATTGGTTCAAGAAGGTGCAGAATTGATGATTAATGCCCATGAAAAGTGTAGAAAGTGATAGTGAGTTGAGCATTTATCACACCCCCAAACTCGAACTATTGCTTATCCTCAAGCAATGCAAACTATCAATTTTTCAAACTATATTCTCTCTTGGTCTTATGTTTCCATCTATTCTCTCCACCATAACTATGTTTATTCTTTAGACATAACCTTTCGGTTACCTAAGGGTTTACCTAGAAGACAAACTATAAGGTTTTGTGAGTGTGTGCATTTTTATGGACAAGTTTGATTAATGGCCTTCTTAGATAAACTCTAAGTTCAAGACAAATACACTTGGATTTAATGTACTCTTCTTTTCTAAACAACCAATTCTTGAGCCAATTTCGGGCACCTCAAGGATTGTGTTTTTCTCATCATTATTTCCTTGTTTCTTTTTCTATTCTTTTAAGCATACTAGAGCCAATTTTGGGCACCTCTAGAATGAAGAAGAGTAATTTCTAGAGCCGGTGATAGGCACCTCTAGTTACTTTTCCAAAAAATCTAAATCTTTATCATCTAAGTTTATTAAAAGAATTCCTATAGCCAAACAAGTCCCAAAAGTGTTTTAAGATCAACCTTATAGCAAGCTTCTAAGTTTTTCTCCTTAAGTATCCTAGAATTAAGTCTTTAAAACAGAACCTAACCATGGTAAGGAGAAAGATTTCTATTGCCTTAAAAGAATAAACTAATACGATACTGATGATGGGCATTGCAAAAGTATAGGGAACAGATTCAAATAAAGTGGTGGACATAAAAATTTTAAAAAAATTATCACTTAAATACTCCCTTTTCATGGAAAGGTCGTGGCAGTGGGTTGCCTTGGCAGTGTCTCTATACCCTCAAACTCGAACCAAACATTATCCTCAATGCTTATAATAGGGGCACACAGTAGGCAACAAAATATGAAAAAGGAAACAAGTAGAGATGAAGGCAACAGAAATATGTATAGTTTGAAGAACTGTTTTCGACAATCAGTTGTTGTAGTTCTGCTGTTATGAGCGGCTTCACCTTTGATCCTTGATTCTTATCCTAAAATAAACAAAAAGAAAATTAATAATAAAAGTCTAAATTAAAACGAATACTAAAGTGCAATAAGGATAAGATGAAAGAATTAATTTACAATAGGGATGCATGTAAGTGCATCTCCTAAAGTGATGGTCTCTATAGTTCTCATCTCTTGTTGACCAGAATAGTACTTTAACCGTTGGCCATTCACTTTGAACTCTTGCACATCCCTATGTGATTTGATGATTACTACTCAATATGGATAAACCTGAACAACTTCAAATGGACCTGACCATCTGGATCTGAGTTTGCCTAGGAACAGTTTGAGTCTAGAGTTGAAAAGGAGAACTTGCTGCCTTGGCAGAAACTACCGCGACAGTAACTTACTGTCATGCCTGCGTTTAGTCTTTTCCTTATAGATTTTGGTATTTTCATAGTTTGTTGCTCTAAATTCTTCTATTTCATTGAGATCTAGCAGTCATTTTTGGCCAGCTTTCTCCCATTCTATGTTCAAATTATTTACTGCCCAATAGGCCTTGTGCTCAATTTCCACTGGCAAGTGACATGCTTTTCCAAATACCAGTCTATATGGAGATGTTCCCAATGGGGTTTTGTAGGTTGTTCTATATGCCCACAGGGTATTGTCAAGACGATGAGACCAATCCTTTCTGGATGGATCTACCAACTTTTCAAGGATTTGTTTTAGTTCCTTGTTTTATATTTCAACTTGCCCATTTGTCTGTGGATGGTAGGCTGTGGCAATTCTATGGGTGACAGCTAATTTCTTTAGGGCCGCGGCAATGAGTCTGTTGTCGAAGTGTTTACCTTTATCTCTAATTATTGCTTTCAGGACTCCAAATCTGGTGAAGATGTTTTTCTTGAGGAATTTTTGTACAGTCTTGGATTCATTGTGAGGTGTGGCAATTGCTTCGAACCATTTTGATACATACTCTACCGCTACTAGGATGTAGAGATTACTTTGAGATGATGGGAATGGCCTCATGAAATCTATGTGATGCGTGCTAAATATGCGCGAATTAGTGCAAGTGAACACGTCGTCAAATAATAAAGTGATAAGTAAATCAAATATCGTCTCCACAGGGATTGGTGTACTTAATATGTCTTCTTTTGTCTTCTTGTTCTGTAAAGGAAATAAAATAATGAACACAAGTAGTTGAGTTTTGATTAAACTAAATAAAGTAATTAAAGAAAGCTAAATAAGATGAGATCAAATTGAGAAAGAGGGCAGGATCCAATTGTGTTGTATAGTGGATTTGATTGATCTGTTTCTGTCCAATGCAATTGCACTATACTGCCTCGGTAGTACTGTAGAATACTGTCTCGGCAGTGATAGTGTTTTCTACCGCGGCAATCCCTTGCTTTTGGGTAGATTTTACCAAAGTTCGGCAAAGTATCCTTTGATGGCTCCGCTTATCCCTAAGTCGAAACACTATTGATGATTAGTCCTTGATGATACCTCCCGGTGTTAATCAATTATAACCAACAACCAATCTCACACTTCTTTTAGCCGCTGAAAATCCAACCTATCCCTAGGTCGAGTTAGTATTTTCCAATCAAGTCAAATACCATACTTACTCCTTTCGTGAGTCTAACTCTCTCGAGTCTAGATAAATAGATTACTCACAAACTTCTCTCCCGAGCTTGAATGCAAGAACAAAAAATGGCAAAGACTAAGCAAAATTTGATATTTTATTGCATTGAAAACAAGAAACAAGATACAATCTCTTCTCACTAATACTCAACAACCTTCACCTAAAACCTAAGAAAGCTTAAAACATGATGGAAAGAAGAACAACAATGATTCCTAGGGTGAACTCTCTCAACTCGGCTCTCCTCTTCCCTTGGATGGTTATGCCTTATATAGGCTTGGTCTAGGGCAAACCTTTCCTAAGTAGAATACAACTTGGAGTAGGGAACAAGTCTTGTACATAGGTCAAATATTTCCAAGTTTAATTCTTCTAGAAGGCTTTCCCGCGTGGCTTTGTCTTTGGGCTTTCCTTGTGTTGTCCAGCTCCGATTCTTGGGTTTCTTGTCCGGCAACGTTTTCCTCATTTTTCTCCTCAGCTTGCCTTCCATATTGCTACTTGTCCTTTGCTGCCTCGGCATCAGGTCCTGCCTCGGCCTCAGTTTGCTGCCGCGGCAATACTTTTTCCTGTACAGACATAAAAATGCAGTAAAGTATGCCTTTTCTATAAATATTATCTTTAATAGCACAATCTCTAAATATATCACATTAAGTATATGCATTGGTCCAAGTAGGTGTAAAATTGATGATTAATGCCTATGAAAAGTGTAGAAAGTGATAGTGAGCTGAGCACTTATCACTATGCCTCAAACATCAAATAATTCTACTTCTAATATGGGTTTCTGTGGCATCTCATTGCGTCTAGAGATATTGCCCGTTCTTTGGCGTCAGTCACAATTCTTGTAATAAAGTTGGGCATCTTTGAAGAGTGTAAGCCAATATAGGTCTGATTGAAGCACTTTAGTTGATGTTTTGTTTCCTCCAAAATATCCTCCACAAGGTGAATCATGACAATACCGAAGCACTTCTTGTTTCTCATCCTCTGGAACACATCTTCTTATAATCTGATCTACACATTGCTTGAAAAAAAGAGGGTCGTCCCAAAAATAATGCTTTGCATTATGCTGAAACCTCTTCTTTCCGTTATAGTTAAGGCCATAAGGGAGAACACCACTAGCTAAATAATTAACAAGATCAGCATACCAAGGGGTGGTTGTTACTATAGCAAGATCTTCTGTTAATGTTGCCGAGATGTATTCAGTCAATGCCTCAACGGCACATACGCTTCCGAGGTCTCTGTCTCGGTAGTTTCTTCTACAGTTGCTGTAATATGCAGTATTTGTTCATCTGAAAATGCGTCTTGTATTTCTTCGAGTGAGTTGTTATTATCTTCGTTCTCTAATCTAGAGAGAGGTGATCGGCTACCTGATTTTCTGTACCTTTTATATCTTTGATTTCAACATTAAATTCTTGCAAAAGAAGGATCCATCTAATCAGTCTGGGCTTGGCATCCTTCTTTCAGCATAGGTACTTAATTTTTGAATGGTCAGTATGGACAGTCACTTTTGTTACGATAAGATATGATCGGAATTTATCAAAGGCAAGTACTAATGCTAGCAATTCCTTCTCTATTGTTGTGTAATTAATTTGGGCATCATTAAGTGTTTTACTAGCATAGTAGATGACATGGAACAAGTTGTTCTTCCTCTGCCCAAGTGCTTCCCGACAGCATGATCACTTGCGTCGCACATTAGTTCAAATGGCAGGGACCAGTCTGGTGGGACTACTATTGGTGCAGTGATCAGCTTCTCTTTGAGGGTTTCGAATACTTCAGTGTATTCCTCATTGAATTCAATTTTTCTATCTTGTTCAAGAAAGTTACAAAGAGGTTTAGAAATATTAGAAAAATTAGAAATAAACCTTCGATAAAAACCTGCATGGCTCAAGAAGCTTCGAACTCCTTTCACAGAAATTGGTGGAGGCAAATTCTTAATCACATCAATTTTGGCTTTATCGACTTTGATCCCTTGTGATGATATTTTGTGGCCTAATACTATGCCTTAATTTACCATAAAGTGACATTTTCCCAGTTTAGGACTAAATTGGATTCCTCACATCTTTGCAGCATTTTTTCTAAATTGCCGAGACAGTGATTAAAGCTATCTCCAAAGACTGAAAAATCATCCATGAATATCTCTAGGAAATCCTCTATCATGTCAAAAAAATTGCCATCATATATCTCTGAAAGGTTTCCGAACATTGCAAAGGCCGAACGATATTCTTATAAATACATATGTCCCATATGGGCAGGTGAAGGTGGTCTTTGCCTGGTCTTCTGGATCTATGGGAATTTGATTATAGCTTGAATAACCATCAAGAAAATAGTAAAAAGGTTTACCATCAAGTCTATCAAGCATTTCATCAATAAACGGTAAAGGAAAGTGATCCTTCTTTGTTGACTTATTTAACTTGTGATAATCCATACAAACCCTTCACCTGGTCACAGTCCTGGTTGAGATCAACTCGTTGCTCTCGTTGGTTATGACAGTTATACCACCTTTCTTGGGTACACATTGTACCGGGATTACCCATGCGCTATCAGAAATAGGGTAGATAATTCTAGCATCAAGCCATTTGATTATTTCCTTTCGTACTACCTCCTTCATAGCATGGTTAAGTCTTCTTTGGGCCTCAACAGTGGGTTTATGGTCTTCCTCTAAAAGGATTTTATGCATACACACTGCTAGACTTATTCCTTTCAAATCATCAGTTGACCACCCAATTTCCTTCTTATGCTGCCACAGCATCTCTATCAGACTTTGTTCCTATTCTAGCTGCAACTTAGAAGAAATAATTACGGGAATTGTGTGGTTGGCTCCCAGATAAGCATATTTTAGTTTTTAAAGTAAGGGTTTTAATTCAGTGATCAATGGTTCCTTTATAGATTTTTCATTCTTACCTGGGTAATCTAAGGGTTCAAAATACTTACTTGGAAGATTTATTGTCCAGTTAGCTTCCTCGTTCTCTATTGTTTCAACACTGTCCAAAGTTCTACTATAGCAATCATCTATATCACTGGTGGCAGATCTGTGGTGTATCATTAAGATTGTTGCTGAGGTAGTGGTTGATGAGATAGGGTATTTTTCTAACTGTATCTGTATTGTACAACATCTGACATTCTTCTAGATCATCATGTCTTTTTAGAATTCAGAAAACGTTGAGTTTGACTTGTTAATCATTGATCCGCATTGTTAATTCTCCTTTTTTCCATATCAATTAGCGTACGTCCAGTGACAAGGAAAAGTCTCCCAAGGATAATCGGTGCATTATCATCTGCTTCACAATCAAGGACAACAAAGTCAATAGGAAAAATAAATTTGTGTACTCTTACCAGTATGTCCTCGATTTTTCCTTCGAGTTGCACATATGATCGATCTGCAAGTTAGAGCATCACAGTAGTGGGTTTTGCTCTTCCTATTCCAAGCTTTTGGAAAACAGACTTGGGCATTAGATTGATACTTGCTCTAAGGTCGCATAGGGCTTTACCTTCATAGTGGTTACCTATTGCACAAGGTATTGTAAAGCATTCAGGATCCTTCAATTTTGGTGGCATGAGGTTATGTAGCATTGCCATGCATCCTTCAGTAGCAGTCACTGTTTCAAACTCACCTAGTCTCTTTCTCTTAGACACAATGTCTTTCAAGAACTTAGCATAATTAGGCATTTGTTCAATTGCCTCTACAAAGGGTAAGTTAATGTGGACTTGTTTTAAAATGTCAAGAAATTTCTTAAATTGATGGTCTTGTTTTTCCTTTTTTAACCTTTGTGGCAAGGGTGGTGGTGATCTCATCTCATCCAAGATTTCTTTAGTTTGGAATTTAATACCTGGAACCACTGTGTTTGTCGTTGTCTCGGCAGGTTGTTCAGGTACTACCGAGTTCTCTACTGGAGCAGTGTTTTCTGCAGGGACATGATTAGTTTTTTTAGCATCCAAGTCCTCTTTTTCTGGTTTTATTGGTGGGACTTTGTCTGTTGGCCTTTCTACCTTCTCTTTCAACTATAGACCACTTCTGGTAGTGATTGCTTTGCACTGTTCATGGCCCATTACCTTAGCAACTTCAATATTGCTAGGTAATCCTCCTTGTGGTCTAGTGTTTATGTTATGGGCAAACTGCCCAACCTGGGTTTCCAGTGCCTTTATTGCTGCCTCTTGGTTCTGTAATCTCATCTCAGTTCTATTTATAAATGCATATGTTCTTTTGATGAAGTTATTGTTCTTTGCCATATATGATTCAGTTTTCGTAATGAATGCTTTTAGAGAATTTTCCAGAGAACTTACAGGCTGCTGATGATGAATCTGTTGCTGCGGCATAGGCTGTTGGACCTGCAGCTGCGACAGATGTTGCATTTATTGCTGGAATCCTGAGGGTTGAGTATTTGGATTCAAGGCATTGTTTGGATTGCTCCATGAAAAGTTTGAATGCCTCTTCCATGAGGGGTTGTATGGGTTGGACATCATATTGTTTTTGTTATAGTTTCCAACATACATTCTTGACTCTAGATTCTTCATACACTCAGAAGAATTATGGTTACCTCCACATAAATTGCAAAAAAAATAATGGCCTTAACCTCATGGGGATTTTGCTATAGCTGCATATTTTGCATCATCTTAGTAAGAGAGGCCAATTGTGCTGCCACTGAATTTGATGTTTCTAATTCATTCACTATGGCTTGGAGTCTTACTCCTCGCCTAGATGTAGGAAATTGAAAATCGTTCTTTGCGAGTTTGTTTAGTATCTTAATAGCTTCCACAAGTGCTTTGTCCAGGAGTGTTCCATTTGCCAAGACATCTAATATCATCCTTGTCGGGGCATTAATGGCATTGTAAAACATTGTCACTTGTGTCTACAGTGGAAATCCATGCAATGGGCACTTGTGCAATAACACTCTATAGCGTTCTTTGGTAGGATTAAAGCGCGTAATGAAATCTCAGCACAATTCACTCCAAGATCCTATTGATCCTGCTGAAATGCTATTTAGCCAGGTTTTTTCTCTATCCCTCAGTGAATAGGGAAACAACTTTAATCTTATGACGTCTTCATGGACTCCTTGAATTTTGAAAGAGTTGCATATTTTTATGAATGACTTAAGATGTTGCCTGCATCTTTTGTCATTGACCCACCAAACTGTCTAATAGTGTTTATCATATTAACATGACAGATTTTAGCTCAAAGTGGTCGCTTCTATTTCTGGTGTAACAACTCCAAGATTTAGCCCATTTAGATCTTGCTCCAGGAAGTCTCTGATAGTTAACTACCGCGGTAGTGGTGGCGGCGGAAGGCCTCCATTGCCGGCAAGTAAGTTCTGATCTGCTTGATTTCCTTGATAGCCTTTCATAGCCTCTTGGATTTATCTCCTCAACCTTCGGTGTGTATGTTTGATTTCTGGATATAACTCGTACAAAGGATGGGTAGGGTTGGCCCTGGTCATACACCAAAAATAAACTAAAGTAAAATAAAAATAAAATAAGTAAAAAGCAAGAAAATAAAGAAAATAAAATTTAGTTTTCAATCTCCGGCAACGGTGCCAAAAACTTGATGTGTGTTAGATATGTGCAATTTAGTGCAAGTGAACACGTCTCCAAGTGATAAAGTGATAAGTATCAAGTATCTTCTCCACAGGAATTGGTCTACTTAATATGCTCCATTTAATCTTCTTGCTCTATAAAGAAAGAAAATAAAAACACAAGTGATTGGGTTGTGATTAAACTAAATAAAGAAAACTAAATAATAAGGAAAAACAGATAGAGAAAGTGGCCAGGATTCATTTGTATTGTAGAGTGGATTCGGTTGACTTATTTCTTCTCAATGCAATTGCTAAACACTATCTCGGTAGTACTGCAGATTACTGCCTCGACAGCGATAATGCTCGTCCGCCGCGGCAATCTATTGCTCTAGGGAAAACTTTATCAAAGTTCGGCAAAGTGTCCTTGAGTGCCTTCGCTTAACTCTAAGTTGAAGTATTGTTGATGATCAGTCCTTGATGATACCTCTCGTTATTAGATAAATGGATTACTCACAAACTTCTCTCTCGAGCTTGAATGCAAGAACAAAGAATGGCAAAAAATAAGCAAACTCCAATATTTTATTGCATTGGAAACAAGAAACAAAGTTCAACTTCCTCACACTAATACTTTACAACCTTCACCTAAGCCTAAACAAATTTAGATCATAATGTAAAAGAAAGAAAACTAAAAGATGAAATCTAAGCTCTCTAATTCTAAGAATTGATCGAATGCGCTTCTCCTTGGACGGCTAGGTCTTATATAGGCTTGGCCTAGGGAAAACCTTTCCTAAGTAGAATACAACTTGGAGTAGGGAACAAGTCATGTACAAAAATAAAATATTTCCAAGTTTATTCCATCTAGAAGGCTTTCCCGCATGGTCTTGTCTTTGGGCTTTTCCTCGTGCGATCTAACTCCGATCCTTGGGCTTTTTATCCAGCAACGTTCTCCTCATTTTTCTCCTCAGCTTTACTGTCATATCGCTGCTTATCCTATACTACGTCGGCATCAGGTCCTGCCTCGGCCTCAGTTTGCTGTCACGGTAATGCTTTTTCCTGCACATATACAAAAATGCAGTAAAGCTTGCCTTTTCTATAAATATTATCTTTAATAGTAAAATTCCTAAATATATTACATTAAGTACATGCATTGGTTCAAGTAGGTGCAGAATTGATGATTAATGCCCATGAAAAGTGTAGAAAGTGATAGTGAGTTGAGCACTTATGAACCAACAAGTTCATCCAAAGAGCTGACACTTTCATGGACAGAACAAAAATGAGAATGCTGATGAGTGCCCAAAATTCCTCATATTTTATATCATTTTCTCACTCGATTATTGTTAATAAAGACAGAATTAGAGGCGATAATAGATATTTCTACATATTTTTTATATTTCACCATCTGAATACGGATTTTATGAATTTATCTATTATTTGGCATAAAACAGATGTATTTGATGGTTTTCTTTCTTAGACAGGAAACTGCATCATAGGAATTACCAAAGAAGTAGATGGATGCTTGAAGCTTGAAGCTGAAGCTGAAATGTAGAAAAGCACCCGCCTCGGTAGCACTTTGAGGCCGCGGCAGCACCTGAAGAACAAATATCGATATGATAGACGATCTGAAGAGAAATATAAGGTAGACGTTTTAAGATAAGCGGTATAGAAATCGGAGCTGGGAAACACACGGAAAGTCAATATCAAAGGCCATGCGGGAAAAGAATCCTTATAGGTATAAATTAGGAAATAAAATAAAGATCTTTTATTTATGTACTTAAATTGTGTTTTACACCAAGTTGTATTCCTACTTTGGAAAGGTTTGCCTTAGGCCAAGCCTATATAAACCATAACCTATGTAGAGAGGAGATATCTTGAAATCAAGTGTTCACATAAAATCTTAAACTCCTCCATCGTCCCCTAGGGTTTAGGTTAGTTTGTGGAGTAGTTGTGGGAGAAAGTTGTACTTTGTTTTCTTGTTTCATGTAATAAAATATCAAGGTTTGCTTATTCTTTACCATTCATTGTTCTTGCATTCAAGCTCGGGAGAGAAGTTTGTGAGAGATCTATTTATCTAATATCGGGAGAGTTAGATTCACGAAAGAGATAAGTATGGTATTTTTCTAGTTGGAAAATACTAACTCGGCCTAGGAATAGGTTAGAGTTTCAACGGCTAAAAGAAGTGTGAGATTGATTGGTGATTATAGTTGATTCACGTCGGGAGGTATCATCAAGGACTAGTCATCAACAGTACTTCGATTTAGAGATAAGAGGAGTCATCAAAGGACATTTTGTCGAACCTTGAAAAAGTCCACCCAAGAGCAAGGGATTACCGTAGTAGACGTAACCTTTCATTGTCGAGGCAGTAAAACTACAGTTCTGCTGAGGCAGTATTGCATAATTGCATTATACAGAAACAAGTCAATTGATTTTATACTACGAAGCACTCTAACTTGCCCCACTTTTTCATCCTTGATTTCTTAATCATTTATCTTTATTGCTTTAATTAGTTTCCTTAGTTATAATCCAACTCAATTATCCGTGTCTTTACTTTTTCATTGTGCAGGAAGAATAAATTGCGTAAGTAACATCAATCCTCGTAGAATCGACATCTTAAATACATAATCTACTGCCAATAAGATATAGAGGTTACCGTATGATGATGGAAAGGGTCCCATGAAGTCAATCCCCCATACATTAAACAATTTCACTTCAAGAATGTTTTGTAGAGGCATTTCATTCCTTCTTGATACGTTTCTCATCCTTTGACATCGATCACATCTTTGACAATATTCCTGTGCATCTTTATATAAACTCGGCCAGTACAGTCCTGATTGTAACACTTTAGATGTTATTCCGTTGCCGCCGAAGTGTCCGCCATAAGGAGATGCGTGGCAGATTGCTAACACATTCTCTTGTTCCTTTTCCGTAATGTATCACTTTATGATTTGATCTGCGCACTGTTTAAATAAAAACGGATCGTACCAAAAATAATGCTTTGCTTCATGTTTGAACCTTTTCTTTCCTTGACTGTTAAGGTGATTTGGTAGAATGTCGCAAGTGATAAAATTAACAATATCAACATACTAGGGTGTTGTGTTGGCGGCCAGGGCAGTGTAATGGATGTATTCAGATAGTGTTTTCGCAATTTTGTCTAATATGATTTCAGGGTCCTCTGCTGATACTTTCCATACAGCTGTTGTGGCGGTAAGTAATTTCTCATCAGGGAAAGTATCTTTGATTTTCTACTCTGATTTTGTTGTTTCGTTTCCTTCTAGATGGGATAGATGATCGGCTATTGGGTTTTCCATTCCCTTCCTATCCTTTATTTCAACCTCAAATTCTTGTAGTAGTAGTAGTATCCACCTTATTAGACAAGGTTTTGCATCCTTTTTTGTTAGCAGGTACTTTATAGTAGAGTGATCTGTATGTACAATAACCTTGCTGTCGATGAGATACGATCTAAACTTAACGAATGCAAAAACTACTGTTAATAACTCTTTTTCTGTTGTGGTGTGATTAACTTGGGTGTCGTTCAAGGTTTTACTTGTATAATGTATTACATGAAAGGTCTTATTCTTCCGTTGCCCTAGTACTGCTCCAACAGAATAGTCGCTTGTACCGCACATTAGTTCAAAAGGCTCGTTCCAGTCGAGTGGTACCACTACAGGTGCTGATATAAGTTTTTGTTTCAAGGTTTCGAAGGCTTTTATTCAGTCCTTATCAAAAAATAAATGGTTTGTTTTGTTCTAGCAGTGAGGATAGGGGTTTGGTTATCTTAGAGAAATTCTCAATAAACCGTCAGTAGAAACCAGCATGTCTAAGAAAACTACGTATACCCTTGGTTGACGTTGGTGGCGGCAATTTTTCTATCACTTCTATTTTTGTTTTATCAACTTCAATACCGCGGAAGGAGATTTTGTGGCCAAGCATGATGCGTGCTAGATATGCGCAATTTAGTGCATGTGAACACGTCGTCAAGTAATAAAGTGATGAGTAAATCAGATATCGTCTCTACAGGGATTGGTATACTTAATATGTTTTCTTCTGTCTTCTTGCTCTGAAAACGAAATAAAATAAAAAACACAAGTAGTTGAGTTTTGATTAAACTAAATAAAATACTTAAAGACAACTAAATAAAAGGAGATCAAATTGAGAAAGAGGGAAAGATCCAGTTGTGTTGTATAGTGGATTTGTTTGATTTATTTTTGTTCAATGCAATTGCACTACACTGCCTCGGTAGTACTACAGATTACTGTCTCGGCAGCGATAATGTTTTCTGTCGCGACAATCCTTGCTCTTAGGCAGATTTTACCAAAGTTCGGCAAAGTGTCCTTTGATGGTTTCGCTTATCCCTAAGTCGAAACACTATTGATGATTAGTCCTTGATGATACCTCCCGGCATTAATCAATTATAACCAACAACCAATCTCACACTTCTTTTAGCCGCTGAAACTCCAATCTATCCCTAGGCCGAGTTAGTATTTTCCAATCAAGTCAAATACCGTACTTACTCCTTTCGTAAATCTAACTCTTCCGAGTCTAGATAAATAGATCACTTACAAACTTCTCTCCCGAGCTTGGATGCAAGAAAAAAGAATAGAAAAGAGTAAGCAAACTTTGATATTTTATTGCATTGAAAACAAGAAATAAGATACAATCTCTTCTCAATTCGGCTTTCCCTTCCCTTGGACGGTTATGTCTTATATAGGCTTGGTCTAGGGCAAACCTTTCCTAAGTAGAATACAACTTGGAGTAGGGAACAAGTCTTGTACATAGGTCAAATATTTTCAAGTTTAATTCTTCTAGAAGGCTTTCCCGCGTGGCCTTGTCTTTGGGATTTCCTTGTGTTGTTCAGCTCCTATCCTTGGGCTTCTTGTCTAGCAACGTTCTCCTTATTTTCTCCTCAGTTTGCCTGCCATATTGCTACTTGTCCTCTGCTGCCTCAACATCAGGTCCTGCCTCGGCCCCAGTTTGCTGCCGCGGTAATATTTTTTCCTACACAGACATAAAAATACAGTAAAGTATGCCTTTTCTATAAATATTATCTTTAATAGCATAATCCCTAAATATATCACATTAAGTATATGTATTGGTCCAAGTAGGTGTAAAATTGATGATTAATGCCCATGAAAAGTATAGAAAGTGATAGTGAGTTGAGCACTTATCACCCGAAAATGGCGCCAAATTTGATGGAGGCTCGGAAGTCCTTTTGGTTCCACCTTTGTCAGATTATAATATTTTAGGTTGTCGAACCCACAGGGACTGTGTCGATTTCACTACTTCTTAAAGCTGCACTATAGAAATAAAAAACACAAGTATTTTTGTTGAGTTGAAATAACTATATTAACTACAAGAAAAACTAAATAACGAAAGGATAAGTATGATAAAGGTGAGGCTAAGTTAAGTGGTTTGTAGAGTTGGATCCAGTTGTATTATTTATCTACTTATTAATGCAATGGGTTGAACTACCGCCTCGGCGGATCGCACTAAGGGTCGCCACAGCTGCCTAGGCGGGGTTATGCCTTGTCAAAAATTCAACTTTTCATATTTCGATAGAACATCCTTGTATGTCTTCTACCTTATCCCTAAGTGAAGAGAACTGTTGAAACTCACATCTTGATGATACCTCCCGGCGTGAATCAAGGGTGAACAACAACCAAACACATGCGTCTTGTTAGTCGCTGAAATCCTGGGCGGTTAATCTCTCAACCGGATTAGTCAATGCCCTTGAGAAAAGACTATATTCTCTCATTTCGTGAGCCTAACTCTCCCGATATTAGAGAAATATATTTTTCTTCACATACTATCATCTCGAGCTCATATACAAAGAAGAGTAAATGCCAAGAAAGAATAAACTATGAAATAAATTTTTGCATTAATAAGTATCAAGAGTAACACAACCTTCTTTTCCAATTACTCCACAAACAACCTAAACCTCAGAAGAAATTTAGAACATAGTGTAGTCGGCGGCTAAGGATATACGATATGTAAAATCTGACTCGACTCTCCTCAAACCTAGACCTAAAGGGTGGTTTATATAGTCCAAGCCCTAGGTTAAAGTTTTCCATGCAAGTAAAGAGTTCTAAAAGGGAAAGAAATACAACTCCTAATTAAACTATAATACTTTATTCTTATTTCTTAAAATAACTCTTCTTTCCCGCATTTGACTTTGACCAGGGCTTGACTTCTTAAATCGGCTTCGTCTTTCTCTTGCTCTTTGTCTGTTAAGATCAATATCTTTTTCTCTCTTTATCGAGCACCAGTTTTCATCTTTATTCTGCTGTCACGGCTTCCAAAGTGCTGTCGTGGCGGGTGCTTCATCTGCATTCTAGCATCTATCTTCTCATTTGGCCATCTCTGTAATATATTTTCTTGTCTAAGAAAGGAAACTATCAAATGCATCTGCTTTATGCCAAATATTAGATAAATTCGTAGTTTAAGTGTTTG
Organism: Abelmoschus esculentus; assembly: GCA_035048815.1. Classification (NCBI taxonomy): domain Eukaryota; kingdom Viridiplantae; phylum Streptophyta; class Magnoliopsida; order Malvales; family Malvaceae; genus Abelmoschus; species Abelmoschus esculentus. The sequence continues at coordinate 7,231,993 of JAUCBN010000010.1, forward strand.
GATACTGAAATATGGAAAATAAGCAGAAATACCATTATCACCCTTAAATCTATACTTTAGTAGCAATAAACGAGTGGAGAAATGATATAAAATTTAGGACTTTTAGGCACTTATCACTTATTAAGACGATAAGCGAAAGGCTCAAGATATTATTTTACTAATTTTGAGAACATTGAATAATTTGATAATCATAACAAACAAGAAAACATAAAATTAGGCCTTTGAGTACCAAATTCAATAGAGCCTTCAAACTATTTTTCAAAGATAAACTTCAATGTAACATCTTTTCCAATTTATTAGACTTCTAGGAGAAACATTCTCATATTCCTAATTCTACCTTATTTAGTTTGCACTCTTTGCCTCACTAACTCACCATACTGAATACATCATTTTTTATGGTCTCGACCAAGCATTAAAAGACTAAAAATCTTAAAGAAAGGTTACCCCTAATAAGCGAGATTTATTCTGAAGACTAACTATCCTTGTTCCAATAACCATATATGGTCAAAGTGGTCTTTTATGGCTTGTAATACGGGCTAGGGCTCATGGCTACCAAAGAAAGGATATATATGCTTAAATAATTATTTAATGATAATAAAACCAAGGACCATTGTCGTACTGATCTAAACATGCTCTGATAAAATACTTTTTTTTCTTTTTTTTATGGATCACTCTATATGATCCCTTTTTGGGTTTTCACCCTATATGTCATTTCTATTTCAACACTTTTTTTGTTATGTACTTATACAACTTTCTTTTTTACTTTTTTAACTTTGTCTCTTTTTTTATCATTTGCTTCAACTTTTATGTCAATAATTTAAATTTGATTCCTCAAAAATAAATTTTTATTCTTTTTTATTTTTTTATTTTTTTGAGTTAATTCAGAATATTCCTCCTCACTCTTCTTGTTTTTCTTTATTTTGCACTTCACTTTTATTTTTTGCCCTTAATTCTCAAGAAATCTCAAATGTTTTTTACTTTCAAATACATTTTCATCTTCTTTTCCCCTAGTCTAGGGGTGTTCTTTGGTTTGGGTTGAATGGAAAGAAAAACAACATCAAGATCAAAGTGGATAACAAATTTTTTTTATATTTTTTCTTTAAGAATGAAGATCAAAGAATACCAAATAAATATAACATATAGATAAATAAATTAAATAATTAAAACAAAAAACAATGCAAGAAAGGGCTAAATTGAATTTTAATTTGAGTTAAGAGCTCAATTTTAATTTTGTGCTTAAATGAATAAAGAAACTAATCAAATATAATAAAAAATATGATGGACTTGCTTGGCATTGTAGAGCCAAGCATAATCCCTTTGATTTGTTTCAAGGCTTTCATCATTCGTTTTTTGGTTTTTCCTTTTTTAAGTAGACATCCTCTCTTTAAGAGACATTTGAGGAGGAAAAAAGTGAGATTTTCTACCAATGTGATATTTATTTTCTATATTAAAATAATTGATTATATACAACACACATTTCCATCAATGTAGGATTTATTTTCTACACTGAAATAAATGATTATATGTAATAGATATTTTCTACTAATGTGGGATTTGTTTTCTACACTAATTATTATTATCAACTATTTATTATGACCTTATTATATGTATTAATACCCGGATCAAATACAAGTATGATAGACATAAGAACTATTTTTAAAACTTTTTTAAATTAGTCTAAAATTATTTTTTAATTATTATATCAAAATTAACATTTCTACAAAATTAAACTTCACAATTCATAACGATATAAAATCAATTTATTTATTATAATAATTTATTAATTAGTGATAGTTACTGTACAAAGAAATATGTTTTTTAGTCATAGACATTAATATTAAAAATCAATCCGTATAAATATTTTTGACAGATTAGAGCTATTTTAGACTAATGTAATTTTACATCCACTATAGCTATAATTTTGAAAAATTAGTACTCTTTTTTAGGAAGAATACTTTTTTTTGATTATGTAGAGAAGAGAAGAGATTAGAATCCCTCCTTGATTAGATCATATACAAAAAGTAGTGCAGCGGTATAAATTGTTTCTCCCACAGGTCTTTCACGACTGGATCTAGCCAACACATCCGTAACTCTATTTCGATCACGATTAATTTTACAAAATCTAACATCCCAATCCAAATTAATCATTCGATGAACCTCTGAAGTGAGTGTATTACCATGAAGAGCTTTATTGTCTCTACTAAACATACGTGCAACATCAGCGCTATCTGTTTCAATGATGATCCTTCGGTAACCCATACTCCAAGTATGTTTTAAAGCATCATGAACACCCCATAATTCTACAAATATAACAGAACAAAATCCCAGACTTCCAAAAAATTCAATCAACATTGATCTTCACCCAACCTTATTGTGGAGCAATCCACTTAGGAAGAGTACTTTATTGTATTACGTAAACATTTCTTAAAGGGGTTAACAAGACTACAACAATAATCATACTTAATACTATAAACTAAACAATAGTGATTATAATAAAGGATTTTTATTTTAATGATCAAAATAAAAATAAAAATATGTTAAAAATTTAATGATTATCAAAATAATATATTTTATTTCCTAAAGGTAGACCACCATGCACCATGATGCATCCAACCATGCCCGTTAGCGAAACTGTTCAAAACATAAATATGATTCATCCTTTAACTCCAATGTCTCTTATGCAGCTATGCCTGTATATAAATAAAATTTCGGCATACTCAAATTATATTCAATCAAGTCTTAATGATTTTTTAGAAATAAAAAAAATAGTGTACATAAGATCTACGATAAAATTTATAATATAAAAATAATTCAAAGAAAATCGATACATTGTAATTTTTATTGTATATCTTAAAATATATTTTAATATTTCTCATTTTCCAAAATATTAAAATCATTTATCATATTTATCAAAACGAGACCATACTAGAATTTACCTTGATTGACAGAGAATCCTAAAAATTGTTTTAAAAAAAAAAGCTAAAAAAAATCTGAAAATTCAAAGGGCACAGAAACTTTGAAAACCTAAGGTGAACCATTTCAAAGAAAATGAAACTAGAATACTACGAAATTGTAAGTATTTATAGGGACTGTTCCTTTTAAACACACAGAATAAGGATAGTGTATACGGATGGATTTAGGAAATGTTATGGTACAATCACACCACTAAAAATTTAAATTTTTATGTATTTTATATAATTTTTTTATTTATTATTGATAATTTAATTTTATACTCATAAATTTTTATAATTTTATATTTATATTTTTAATATAATTTTTAATAGTTTATATCTTTTATATAATGTTATGGTCCGTCTCTGTAGTGGTATTCTATCAACCATATTGTGGCCAAAAGTCAGCAGTATAATTAGATATAACTACCTCCTACTTGGTTGCATTAGAAACACGTTCCACTTGACATTTCTTTGTCTGATTTTTTTAAATAAACGCCTTGTAGACTGTAGTCAATAAAAGATTCTGCCCTGTTGGAAAATTCTACGACGGCAAATGAACACCGTTAAATATTATTAGCGTTAAATACCGTTGAACACTATTAAACTAATTAATAAAGATTAAAAATTTTAAGGACTTAACATGTAATTAATAATTATTTAAAAATTTTAATTAAATTATTTTTTATATTTTTTTTATTTTTTTAATAAGGGTAAACTACATATTTAGTACTTCACCTTTTTCTATATTTTTATTTTGATACTCAAACTAGTTTTTTAACAAAATAATACCTAATTCTAAATTAAACTAATTTTTTATAAGCGTCTAAAACCGAAATCAATTTAATGTCATGTTAAACATCATAATGTGAGGTATTTTTTTTAAAATTAATCTTTTGTTAAAATATTATTATTTATTTCTTTTTAATAATCTAAAAATTATTACAGATTAATATATGTTTATAAAAATTATTATTTATTATTAAATTTTTTTATAAATAATTAGTTAAATGATAAAATCAAAATTGAATAATTGTGATTATATTGCCAAAAAAACAAGTTATTGTGAATATAAAATCTGTACAAATACAAATATTGAATAATGTACAAAGATTATATTTAAAGACTAAAGTTAGGTGGACACATACTAATATATTTTGTACCAAGATTATATTCTCGTACATTTGTTCTAACTAATTAAGTTTTTACTACAGATGAATAAAGGTGAAAGTGAGAAAGTGTTTCGACGGTTGTTTTATTTGTTTATTTTAATGATAATTTTAGTACATCTTTATAATATTTTGTTTATTTTTTAATAATTTAACATTCATATAACGAGTATAAACGAGCATTTTTCGTAGTGAAGATCGATATTTTGTTATGATCATGATCATTTTTATGATTTATCGATATGTCAAAAACTAACGGTGAAAAGATTTATTTTTCATATAAAATATTTAATCAAAATATATAATTTCTTAATTTTATTAAAAAGAAATAACAAATTTATATTTTTAATCTAAAAATTAAAAATAATCTTTAAATTGATAATATTTAGACTAAGTTGATAAATTGTATAATTTTTAGAGACTAGAACTATTATTTGGCCAATCAATGTCACTATTTTCGTTTGTTTTTAACAATCAAGGTACCAAAATAAAAATAATATGTAACATTAGGTACTATTTTGCTAAAATAATTAATTTAAGTATTAAAATAAAAATACAAAAATAGGTGAGGTACTAAATATGTAGTTTATCTTTATTCGAAAATCAAAATTTTAATGTATATAAAAATAATTTAAGTAATTTTTAAGTAATTATTAATTGTATTTTAAGTCCCTAAAATATATAATTTTTATCAATTAGTTTAATAATGTTCAACGATGTTCATCGTTAGTGGTGTTCAGCAGTGTTCATTGCACGTGGTAGACTCATCCCTGCCCTGTTCACACAACAAAAACGAATCCAATATAAAATAAAGGAAAATTCTACGGATAAGTCTACAACGTGCGTCGAACATTGCTGAATACTACTAACGATGAACATTGTTGAACACCATTAAATTAATTAATAAATATTAAAAATTTTAAAGACTCAATATATATTTAATAAATATTTAAAATAAAATTTCAATTAAATTATTTTCTATAAGGAAAACTACACAAATGATCATCCAATTATCACACATTTTTCGGGTTGGTCATCAAACTAATTTTTTTATCAAAATCATTATTAACATTTTATGTCATTATTATTTTGGTCATCGACTGTTAAATATTTAACAAAAATTGTGACATAACATGGTTTAATAATAATTTTAGTCCCTAAAATTATTATATTATATATGATTAATTCTAATAGAATATAACTCATCAAATATTTGAACTAAACTTTAATTCTTTTTCCTTTTTGCTCTTGTAATATTATTTTAAAAAATTAATTTGTCTAACTCTCTTTATTTCTCTAGCGTCTTTGAACAATTTATTAAATTTTAGATTATATATTTTATAATTTATTCTTTTAAATTTTAATCTAGTTTCTTTAACTTTTTCCAAACTACTAGGATATATATTTTCTATTATTTTTTATGTTTATCGGATCTATAAAAAAATCGATTTATCAATTCGCATAAAAGTTTATATAGATCAATAGTCATAAAATCTTTAAAATGTAAATATAAATCAATTTGACGCATGTCATAAAATTTTTCTTAGGATTAAATAAAATTTGGTTTTATTTAAATTTTCATTGAGCAGCTCAATTTTTCGATCTTCATATGGATACTCCTACAACTTTACACAAATTTGACATCAGTGACTTTTTAGATGCCAGAACACAACCTTCTTTGGACTCAAAAAAAAAACTATTCGATGAAAACGTCATCCCGATTCGAAGAAAAAAACTATTCTTTTAACTTAGATTTTAAAAGAATAAATTATAAAATTAAAATGATTTTTTATAATCTAAAACTTAATAAGTTGTTCAAAGACACAAGAAAAATAAAGAGATAGTTGATAAATTAATTTTTAAAGTAACGTTGCAAGAGGAAGAAAAAAAATGATGAAAGTTTTGGGGTTTAGTTAAAATATTTGTTGAGTTATTTTTTATTAGGATTAATTTTATATAATGTATTAATTTGAAGGACTAAAATTATTATTAAATCATACCATATCACAGTCTCCGTTAAATATTTAACAGTTGATGGCCAAAATATAACAAAATAAAATTTTAATGGTGATTTTGATGAAAAAATTAGTTGGGTGACCAACACAAGAAAGAATGATTGTTGGATGACCATCCATATTATTAAACCATGTCATGTCATAATTTTTATTAAATATTTAACAGTCGATGACCAAAATAATAATGAAATAAAATATTAACAATGATTTTGATGAAAAAAAAATAATTTGGTGACCAACCCATAAAATGAATGATAATTAGATGACCATTTGTGTAGTTTTCCTTATAGAAAATAATTTAATTGAAATTTTATTCTAAATATTTATTAATTATATATTAAGTCCTTAAAATTTTGAATCTTTATTAATTAGTTTAATGGTGTTCAGCAATGTTCATCGTTAGTGGTGTTCAACAATGTTCGACTCTCGTTGTAGAATTTTCCAAATTCTACGACAGACGTCGAACATCGTTGAACACCGTTAATGATGAACACCGCTGAACATTATTAAACTAATTAATAAAGATTAAAAAATTTAAGAACTTAACATATAATTATAAATTATTTAAAATAATTTTTTTATTAAATTATTTTCTATATATATTATTTTATTTTTAAATAATTGAATAAAATACTAATTTAAATTAATTTTAAAAAATAAAAAAATCTTAAATTCTAAACCCTAAAATCAAAGTTCAAAACTTAAATCAGTAAACATTAAACTCTAAACCCTAAAATATAAAATCTCAAAACCCAAAAATCAAAAATCCTAAAAAGACTAAACCATAAACACTAAATCTAAACCCTAAAATCCTAAAGTAATTTTGAGTTTCAAGTTTAGGGTTTATATTTTTAGAGGTTTAAATTTTTTATTTTAGGGTTTTGGTTTTGGTTATATTTTAGATTTTATAGTTTATGATTTTATTATTTTAGGGTTTAGAATTTAGGGTTTAGTGTTTTGGATTTTAGGATTTAATATTTAGTATATTTTAGCTTGAGTTTAGGGTTTTAGGTTTTTGATTTAGTATTTTTTATTTTTAAATTAAAAATAATTTAAATAAATTATTTAAAAAATTAAAATATAATATATATATAATTTATTTAAAACTTTATTTTAAATAATTTAAAATTATATGTTTAGTTCTTAAATTTTTTAATTTTTATTAATTAATTTAATAATATTTAACGATGTTCATCGTTAGTAATGCTTAACAATGTTCGACGCACGTACATCCTAAACTAAAACTAAACTGATAGGAATTAGGACGAGTGTGAAAAGAGAAAGCGAAATTTCTCGCATGTTGTGGATGAAGTTTCTTACAACTAGACTTGACATATATTTAACTCTCTAGTTGGAAGTTTGGGAAGATTTTTCTTTGCAAAATGACAAATGTGTCTCAAAGAATGACGTGTCACGCATGCAGAACCACAACTGCTTTTTATTGAGAAACTTTAATTAATTAAATCATTAGAAAAGGGAAGGCGAAGGTAGGAAAGGTACCGGGCGGAGAGTTTGTTAGGATTTTTCTCTACAGTCTGACAATTTAGTTTGATTGATCGCTCTCAATTTCTTTGAATATTTTAATGTTATTGTAATTTTTATATAATATAATTTTATCTTTAATGCTTTCTTTTTCTTTTTCACAAAACAGATGAGTCGTGTTTGGTCTATCCTTGATAACAAATCTGTCCGTAGACGACAAGTGAAAACGTGATCCGGAGTTGGGTAATTTCCTAGACATTGACGGAAGAAATTTCACCCCCAATACCCACCCTTGTCCATTCCTTTGATTTTTGGTGAAATTTAAATTTAATATGAAACGTCCTTGAAACGGAGGGCTGACCCTGGGAAGTTTCCTCCTTGACCGGGTAATTCACTCACTTTTGGGTGGCCTACACCTTTTAATATGAAAAACAAAGTGATATCCATTGGCATCGACTACTTCCACATTAAGCAACACTACAAAATAACTTTCCTCGTAGCTTTGTATGTTTGTCTAGAATTATTTCAGTGACTAAAATGATAAAAATAGAGAACATAGATTCATAGTACATAAGCTAATAACATAATTAATTTAATGAATTGGGATAAAAACAACTTTTGATATCTTCTTTATTTAATTTGTTATTTCTATAATAGTTTTGATGGTTACGATTTGAGTTAGAACCGTTTTTTTAAAATAAAAGTAATAGATAAAATAATTATATGGGTTAACATATGTATGAGTGAATATTCGATCGAATCGAGTCGAATCAAAAAATTTTGAGTTATTCGAGTTGACGAGTCATATTTTATGACTCAAACTTTATTTGAAATATTTTCGGTTCGAGTCGAGTTTAAGAAATTCGAGCCGAGTCGAGTTTTTGAATTTCTATAAATATTTAATTATAATTATTCATCATGTTATAGTATGATTTGATTTCAATTTAAACGACTTTCTCTAATCATATATGATGCATATATGTATTTTTTAAATATGTAATAATATTTCTTTATATTTTTATATATCAATGTATATATCATAAAAAATTGAGAGATTCGTCTCAAACTTAAAAATTAATTCTTTATTTACTAAATATTTTGAGCTATTCGAATTTCTATTTTACAACTCAAACTTTATTTAAATTTTTTTTAAATCGAATATTTTCTCTTCGAATCGAATTTTGTTCACCCCTAAACACATGTGACCATAGGTCAAATTGTTTAGATTTGTTCCATTATATTTTCTTAATTCTTGAGTTCAAGATTTATTAATAATATCTATTTTATTCCTTTACTTGAACTGATATATGATTGCTGATTTTAAGAATGGACCTAGAGGATATTACGTGTGTAGTCGTATCCTTAAAAAATTTAAATTCTTTTATATTTTATATATTTTTGTTATATTTTTTATTAACAATTTAATTTTTTATCATTTATATTTTTAATATAATTTTTTTTAATAATTTATACCTTATATAAAATTTTAGATTCATTTTCAATTATTTATCGTAAGTTCGAAATTGTGATATATTTATCATATTCCGAAATTAATTTAATACTTTAACCATTGCTTTTAAAGCTTTATGAAAACCAATGTCGTTATGAGATAACTCGCGTGTTATTTCCACCGACTCACTAAACTCGGCCACCGTCCTACTCTTCTAAAGTATATAAACAAGCCCAACCGGAAGACTCCCCAAAACCGGCTGTGAAAACGACACCAGAGTCTTTATTTTCTTTTAATTTCCCTCCCCGCTCATTCAACCGAAGAGACTAACTACATTTTAAAACATAAAATAATAATTTCAATGAAAAAGGGAAATTCATATGGGAAAAAGTCTTCTCACAAAACCAATCCCTAGTTAAAGTTTCTAACGCCCAAAGGGATACCCACATTCTTCACGACTCTTTTCTCAGTCTTTCTTCTCTTTTTTAGTTTTCCACTGCACAGAAAAAGAAAGAAAAGAAAATTGCTTCTTGGAACCGGTGGCGCCAATTTTCTTCTGAATTTCGTTCTGTTTTCTTGGCTTGAGTGATGCGATTCAGATCCAAGACTTTGTTATTTCCGGTGGATTGGTTGGGGTTTACAAGAGCTTTTGGTTAGGGTTGCAAACAGCAATTTGAGGCTTTCGGGTTTTGTTCCTTTTTGTATTGATGTTGATGATGGGGGAGAATAACTATAATGATAGCCCCGGTTACTTGCCAAGTGGGGATCCCTCGGCTGATTTTGAGTTTGATGGTCTAAGCATCGATCTTGATGACATCAATCGCATTCTTGAAGAAAACTCTGGTTCTTTGCAGGTAGTTGTTCTCTCGTGGTTAAATTCAGCGTCATTTTAGGGTTTCGAACGTCAAGATTCTAATGGACTTCTACTCTCAAGTGTGATTTTTTTTTCTTCATGTAGTTTGTTTTCACAGATCACGTAATTCTGTACAGAAACCCCAGCAAGTCGACTTATCTCCATATATTTTGTTTTAAGCAACGAGTCGGCGACACCTTAAATTTACCCGTCTTTATGGCGATATTGGTTTTTATAGCTACATTGAGATCGAATGGAATGGATTTTTTTATCTGGGAATTTGTCTTGTGAATTTCTGGTTCTGCAGTTTCAAATAGGGGGGATTTAAGTTACTGAAATGCTAACTGGTTTTTCCGTACTTTCAGTCTTTAACTTATGATATGATTATTAAAGATTGCACTGATTTTCGTAACCGTTTTTTATATCATATATATGTATTGCTTTTGTTTTCTGTTCCATTCCTTAGTATTTCAACTTATCTTTCCCAACTCGCAGGGCAAGCCAGAAGATCCATCATATAGAACTCAAGGGGACTCAGCCCCTGAATCCAACCAGTTTCAGAGTATTTTCATGCACAAACTTTTTTTTTTACATACATTTACGTAATGATAATTTTTATGGTTTTTTTTTTTATTTATTTGAAGAATAACTTTCCATGGGTTTGCTTTTGGGGATCTTTTAGGGTATTCTTCTGAGACTTCAGGTGCTAGGGATGATTGTGTAGGTGGTTCATTTGATTATCGTGGGAAATTGGAACCCCATGCCCATGATTGTTCTTCCGCAAGTTTTGAGGACTGGTTTTCAATTGGTCAAGGGGCACCCTATACAGAAAGAGTTAAAATGTCTCTGCCTGAGATGCCTAACTGTAGTACAGAATCTAGTTTTGCTGAGTTAGGTGGGAACCATGTGTTAGATCATGGTGATAATTTAAATTTTGACCTTGTGGATAACACAAATTGTACAGAATCCAAAAATACTGCAGAAGAGTTTGACAAAAAGAGTATGTTATTTATTCCCTAATAAACCTCAACAGTGTTGCTCAGTATGCATTTTGAAATTTTGCATATTATTGCTTGTATGTTATGCAATGTGCTGAAAATATTTAATGGAAATGCTGATTCAGTATTATTTAATACTGCAGATGCTTTGCTCGGCCCTTCTGTTGAGAATATACAATTAGTATTCAATCAATGTGGTGATATTCTAACTAATACCTTGGAACCCCCAGAAGCTCCTGTGAATGAGGTAGCTATACCTATGGAGTTTTCTTCCGTTGATGCTAATATGATTTCACATAATGTCATTTCTAATGAGTCTACCTTCGACGACTCTGATCTTGTTAGTGATGTTAGTGATATTTGTTCAGTTTTACCTAATTGCATGAATGGAGATGATGGATGTTTTGCTGATTCCTCAATGCAATACTGGTATAATTCCCCAAGTTTTATGTTTAATGAAAATAAGGAGGGTGAAGCAATTGAATATCCAACTGAGAGTGCATGTTCTAGTAGTAGGATGATTTTTCATGATCAGGGAAGGATGGATAAGTGGTCTGTGTCACAGCTCCCAATGACTGATTTCTCAGATGTAAAGAAATGGCATCTTGAGGTCAAAGGGAATGAACATATTTTACCTGCACTTGGAAACTTGTCATGTACTACTACTAATGATGGACATTCTGATGACAAAGGGTCAGTGCAGCCATTCAATCGCTTTGCAGTTTGCATAAACAATGAACACAATAAATTGGTTACACCTGGCAACATTTTCTGTCATTCTGCTGGATGGAGAAAGTCTATTAACAGGGTTGATTTGCTTGATGGAGATTCCAAGCAGTTTTTGGCTGATGTTTCACCTTCTATATCAGAACAGGTATTTGTGGCTAATGTCAAGGATGCACATCATTATCATCAAGATATAAATCTAACTGTTAGTAGTCAAACTTCCCCTGCTGGATATTCAGAGCAATATTTCCTCAGCGCTCATCCAATTACTTCATCCATGGTTCCTTTTGGTTTTTATGGGGATGAAAAACAGAGCACATTGATTCCTTCAAGGAGTTTCAGTCTTTCAAAAGTTAGTCCTGAATCTATTCACAGCAATTCATCAGATTGCAGATCTCATGTTGATGATGACCCTGATATATGTATTCTTGAAGACATTAGTCAGCCTGCCCGCTCAAATCAGTCCATGGTGCTTGTAAAGAAGACTCCTAGTTTGCCAAATGCTGCATTTAGTAATCCACATCATGACTCAGGAATGGGGGGTATCAGGTTCAAGGGAAATGATGAGCGACAAATTTTTCGGGTTGCATTGCAGGTTGTGCTATTTGTTTGGGATTGTGTTGTTTCTTTCTTTTAGCACTCGTAGATTGTAAATATGCTGGTATTATTGCTCACGTATTCATCTTAAATTTCTTTAAAGTTTAGAATGATGTTTGATCGTAAGAACCTTTAAGTTTTATAGAAGGAGAACATATTTAATTGAAAATTGATATCATGGATACTTTTCAGCATACCATGTCTGTTCAATTAATAGTATTTGGATGAATTCCTGAAGGGTTATTGCATTAGAGTGCACCTCTGGTGTAAGTGGCTAGAAAGAAGCAGTGTTCCACTACTTTTTAATCCATTTTTTTCATGCACATATATACCCTTTAGGGACTGGTTGAAAGAAATTTTGCCCCTCATACTGCACTGATCTCTTTGAATGAACTCTATTTCTAAAACTTGATAATTTATTTTAAAGTCTCTTAAGTCTTACCACCAAAAATGTTAATCACTATCCTTATTTTGTGTTTAGGTAAAAGAGTTCTTTCAGTGATTTACCCATCTCTTCGATGCAACTCTTAATGTTGAAAACATTTTTAATGTTCCTTTTGATATGGTGTTCTTTGATTGAAGGCAAAATAACTCTTTAGAAGAGCACAGGAAAGCTAAGTTTCGGTAAAAGAAGTTTGGGATGAGGCTTGTGTGAACCACTTTCTTATGGAGGATTTGTCTGAAAAAGATTCTTTTAAAGAACTTTTCTCGGTTTGGCTTCTTTTATTAAACTTTCCCTGCTTCCCGAACTTTCAAATAGCCCTTGGGCATTGCCTTTAGCTGGAAGAGCTTTGACTCGGAAAGACTCTACTGCTTAAATTGTTATAAGTTGTAAGAGAAAGATCAAAAAAATATTTAGAGTTTAGAATCGCACAAAATACTGTTTAGTTTTATTTGGTTGTGTAATAACTGGGTTTTAGAGTATCATATTTCCAGGTTGAAGTGTTTTGCATGATGCATGTTTAGGTTGCTTTGATGTTGCCTTTGTTATACTTATGAGTGCAATTGCTGTTGGAATATGTCTTATATGCAATATTACGGTTAGTTATTGACCTGATTATTCTGACTAGTGTATGTATTGCAGGGTCTTTCTCAGCCAAAGTCTGAAGCTAGTCCACCGGATGGTGTTTTGACAGTACCTCTTCTGCGGCATCAGGTTTGGAAATTTTCATATTACACTCTTTTTGTTGTATTTCAGTTTGTGAATTCTAGGTCATATGAAGTTTTATTTGGAGTGGGAAATGATATTTAGTTAAGGTGGAACTGGCTATATCTGATGATAGCTTTGACTGATGCAATGTAATTTTTTGAGTCTTTGGCCTTTAAGAAAAGTCGCATATTTCCTTTCTAATTGTGGACACAGACAAGATGAAAACTTATACAAAGAGATTTGTTATTCTTTTTAGTTCATTTAAGTTACTATGCCATTTATTGAGATGTAATCGATGATTTTTATGTTGAAAATTTCTTTGTCCATTTGCCTTTTTCCGTTTCTCTATGTTTGCATATGGATACCAAGGTTCTTTTTCATGTTCATTTTTGAGCGGGTATGTTTCTTCTCCAATTCCTTTCTAAAATTAATCCATGGACAGAGAATTGCATTGTCATGGATGACCCAAAAGGAGAAAGCAGACTCGTGTTGTATGGGAGGAATTCTTGCAGATGATCAGGTCAGTTGCCACATTCTGAAATTGTCTTACATTAGTTACACCATTAGTGAATCATGTTTATGTGTATATACTGCATTTCTCTTCAAAAAAAAATTGTGTATATACTGCAGGGATTAGGAAAAACTGTATCAACAATTGCACTTATTCTTAATGAAAGGCCTCCATCTTCTAGAGCATCTTCCCAAGATATAACAAAGCTTGAGATGGAAACATTAAATTTGGATGATGATAATGATGATGATGATGTTGTGGGTGATGATGAAGGGATAAAGCAAGAATCTGACAACAGTCAAGTCATGTCAAATGGTGCTACAAAGGAAAGCTCTTCTCCATCAGGGCAAGCAAAGGGAAGGCCAGCTGCTGGAACTCTCATTGTATGTCCCACAAGTGTATTGCGACAATGGGCAGACGAGTTGAATAATAAGGTGACAAGCAAAGCTAATCTCTCCGTTCTAGTATACCATGGAAGCAACAGAACAAAGGATCCTTTTGAGATAGCAAAGTATGATGTTGTCCTCACTACATATTCTATTGTTAGCATGGAGGTCCCAAAGCAGCCTCCTGTTCATGGAGAAGATGATGAGAAAGGGAAGTGGGAAAGTGACCATGCATCATCTATGGATTTTCCACCAAGCAGGAAAAGAAAATGTCCATCTAGTTCTAACAAAAAAGGAGTGAAGCATAAGAATGGAGTGGAGGAATTGCTTCTCGATTCTGTTTGTCGACCTCTTGCAAAAGTTGGATGGTTTAGAATTGTTCTGGATGAGGCCCAAAGCATAAAAAACCATAGAACTCAAGTTGCTAGGGCCTGTTGGGGTCTACGTGCTAAACGTAGATGGTGCTTGTCTGGGACTCCAATTCAAAATGCTATTGATGACCTCTATAGCTACTTCAGATTTCTGAGATATGAACCTTATGCTGTTTACAAGTCATTCTGTTCTTCAATAAAGATCCCAATTTCTAAGAGTCCAGCAAAAGGGTATACAAAATTGCAAGCTATCTTGCAAACAATAATGTTACGTCGCACTAAAGGTATTGGATGGGTAGTTTTTAATTGGTTTTAGTTGGTCTTGCTGTGAAATGCGGTGCTTCTATAATCTTCCCAGTCCTATTTATATAATACTGGATGTATAATTTCTTTCAGGATGTAATTTGTTGAATCACTTATGATCACCTGTCATTCTTTCTGCAGGTACTCTACTTGATGGGAAACCGATTATTAACTTGCCACCTAAAGCAATAGAATTGAAAAAGGTGGAATTCACAAAGGAGGAACGTGATTTCTACTCCAGACTGGAGACTGATTCACGTGCTCAGTTTAAAGTATGATTTTAACACAATTTAATTTAGATTCACCACAGATCTTTTATATTTCTTGTAGCTTTACAGAATGCACTCAGTGTTACTAAACAATATGTGGCCATATTACTTTTCCACAGTACATCTGTTTTTCTCTGCTAATTTTGAATTATTTTTCAGGAGTATGCAGCTGCGGGGACTGTCAAACAGAACTATGTGAATATCTTGTTGATGCTTTTGCGCCTTCGCCAAGCTTGCGATCATCCTCTTCTGGTCAGGGGTTTTGACGCAAACTCTTCACAGAGATTGTCAATTGAGACTGCAAAGAAGCTTCCTCAAGAGAAGCTGACATTTCTTCTGAGTTGTTTATCTTCTTTGTCGCTGTGTGGCATTTGCAATGTATGTAGTTATTTCAGCTTTTTTTGTTGATTTCCATACACTTGAAAAATTTATTCTCTTTATAATGCTTCCGATGATTTACACATGCCTATGTAGGCTTATATCTTCATATGATTTTTAATGTATTTGAATGACCAAACAATGATTCCCTGGTTGTGCTTAGATAAAACCCTGTTTGTGCATGTTTAGATGCTTTAGCTTGGGGTATGCAGAAGGATCATATTGTTCTGTTTGGAAGGGATGTATTTGCCCTGTAGGGAGCTCATTTATGAGGCAAATTTCTTGGATGACCCAGAATATCTGGAAGGAAATTTTATGCCAGCCATGTGTGTCTCCCAGTATCTTTATTCATCTAAGAAAGGGTTCTACTAACCTATGTTTTCTTGATATTCCTTTTCAAGGCTATCTTCATAATTATTTTCTTTGGGGTTATTCCTTTAATTATCCTTTAAATTTTGAAGTTTTAATTTTCTGTTTTGGCATTCGGGCTTTTCTATGTTCTGTAGGATCCATCAGAAGATGCTGTTGTTGCTGAATGTGGTCATGTTTTCTGCAACCAATGTATCTCTGAACATCTTACTGGCGATGACTACCAATGTCCGACCAGAAATTGCAAAGTTCGACTCAGTGCGTCTTCTGTGTTTTCAAATGCCACTTTAATTAGTTCTCTCTCTGAGCAGCCTGGTCAGGACAGTTCCCTTGATTTTTCTGGTGCTAAAGTTGTTGAGGTATTTGGGTCTTGTTCTGAGGATAGTTTGTTTGGTTCTTCCAAAATTAAGGCTGCTCTTGATGTCCTGAAGTCACTGGCTAAGCCTCCAGATGATAGACTAACGGCTAGTGACTGTCCAGAAGGTTCATCCGGTCTCCATTCTGGGGATTCACCAAGTAGTTTTCCTGATGAAAAAAGTCTGATTACAGGTGAAAGTTTAAATGATTCCTCTAAGGTACGTGGAGAGAAAGCCATAGTATTTTCCCAATGGACAAGGATGTTGGATTTATTTGAAGCCTGTCTTAAAAGTTCTTCCATTCAATATAGAAGACTTGATGGAACTATGTCAGTTGCTGCTAGAGATAAAGCAGTGAAGGATTTCAACACCCTACCGGAGGTTTTCATACCAGCTATTCTTTGCCCTCTATTATTTTGTATGCTATCATGAGGTAGTCTGAGATTTAGGGTATTTATGATTCCACTTATTGACTTGTGAAATCAATTCCTTTGCCTGTAGGTATCTGTTATGATTATGTCCTTGAAAGCTGCCAGCCTTGGGCTGAACATGGTTGCAGCTTGCCATGTTCTTCTGCTGGATCTTTGGTGGAACCCTACAACTGAGGATCAGGCAATTGATAGAGCACATCGAATTGGACAGACTCGGCCTGTAACTGTTTTACGGTTAACTGTGAAAAATACAGTTGAAGATCGTATTTTTGCTCTTCAAGTGAGCTTTCTTCCCATATATATATCATCTTTCGTGGATAATACCATAACTTTTATCTAGGTGAAGATCATATGTGCTTATTTATATTGCCCATAGCTGTCCTGAAAAACTTGGATACATCATATATAGGATTACTGGTCTGATTAGTTGACAATCAATGTTAAAAATAATTGTAATCAATAATTCAAGACTAAATTTGTTAACCGTTTTAAATCTGTCTCATAAGTTGCAGGCCTGTGGGTATGTGCTTCTGTAAAAAACACTTTGTTCTTTTGAATAACGTTTTTATGTTTGAAATTAACAGCATAAGAAGAGAGAGATGGTTGCATCAGCATTTGGAGAAGATGAAACTGGTGCTAATCAGACTCGCCTCACAGTAGAAGACTTGGAATACTTGTTCATGGCATGACATTTTACCTTAAAAACAACAGTGGTAATTTGCATTCCCAAGTAGTAAAGGTTTGATTTGCCCTGAATATTATTGTGTTTGTTGGGGATGGAAAGATTAGATAATCCCCAGCTTCTTCCTTTTGAACCATTTTCTTACCCATCTTCCCAACTTGGCATACACACCATTTTGCTAACCCAAATACCATTTTATAGCTTCTTTTGGACCTGAGCTTGAAGAGTTAAATCTCTTCTGAACCCTCACGGTGTACTCTTAGTCATGAAAGTAAAGTTCTACTTTTCTTTTTTGTCTCTGCGAGTCTTAGTTCTCAACCTTCCATAGTTGTAGTTAAGGAATATCTTTTTGGTTGATTCAGAGTTGTAAAGAACAGACATCTTTTACAAAGATATAGAAATAGGAAGTTATAGCTTCATTGGATATTTTGACCGTAATACTCTTGACGTTGTAGTGTATGAATAGAATGATCTTCCTGTTTCTTGATCTTGTTTTTTCATCCAAAATTGGCATATAGTCAGTTACCCTCAACTGTGCCCTGTCTTGTTTACTGCAATAATATTTTCTTCATGTTCTGCTGGTACCATTGGCCGAGTGGGCAAGAATTTTGAGATAAAAGTGACGGGTTGAGGTAGTTGCTGTAGCGATTAAAAAAAACACTAATAATTTATTTTTGGTGTGAAAATATATTGTGTTCGTTTTGAAAATTAATGTCTTTCACACAGGGTTTTCAGTTTTAAAAAATATTTTTTTATAAAATTAGAGTCGTCATCGGTCGTCTTGGTGGACTGGATACCGTAAAATCAGAGATTTAAAAATTGAGATTCGGGAATCAGTTATTGATGGGGAAGGATTAGCACTCCTACACTGCTCAAAAATTAATATTTTATTTAATTATCGCTTTAATAATATTAAATTTTTCGGGCTAATTTGACAATCGAATTAATTTTTAATTAAGTGCGCGTATTTATTTTAAAGCACCTAAACCTAAAAGTAAGCGTTCGAACCATTATCACTATATTAAAGCTGGCCTTGCTTAATATTGAATTTAAGGGTCCGCATTAATAATTTAATAATCTGTTATGCATTACTAGTTAACGTGGCAAAAAAATCATGTACAATGTAATAAAATTAAAGACAAAAGATACAAAGTATTGCAACCTAGCTTGATAAATAAAGAAACAAGAAATCATAAAAACATGACTATAACATACACCGGACTCTTTCTCTTTTTATTTTGTTTTTGTTAATATGACCCAGATGCTAATCCAAATGTCAATTAAGGAAACATGACAAAACAACATGATTGTAAACCAAGGGACCTTGACCTTAACTAACATGGTTATAACAAACCAAAATACTTCTCATATTAGACGTCACCCATGAATTAAGCAAGGCAAAGAAGAACCATATTCGTATAAGAAATAAATACAAGACCAAAATAGAAATAAGAAAAACACAAATGTGAAAGTACGTATGTTACAAAATAAAACATACAAAAAGTTGGAGGAAACGCATGACCAAAACAAATAAGGAAAATAATTCAGAATTGGAAGGTGACAAAAAAAATAGTCAAAATAACGTAAAGACAAACTGTCTGATTTAGTGCTCAATTGCAGACTAAAAAGATTACCAACAATATTTCCCCCATGTAAAACTTGATTTTCGAATCAGATTAATGACAAAACTAAGAAACCCTCTGCATTCCTTCTTCAGAAACCAAAAAAACAGTCGTCGGAGACCAACCAAGTCACGATCAGAGAGATATAGTCTTGGTCTAGCGATATCGTTAAGATGCTATGACCATCATAGACTCTCCCTTACTCGTTTCCCTCACTTCCTCGAACGACTGCTCAGAAACAAAGAAACTTAGCCACTCTTCTTGTCTCAAGGCCACCATATGAGATCTTGACCTCGGTGAGGCTCGGCCGAACGACCTTCTCTGCCGTCATCGGTCTTTCTATGACGATGGAAAAAAAGAAAGGAAACCAAAAATCTAAGAGAGGAGGGGGCTTGGAACCACAGTAAAAGAAAGAGGTCTTGATACTTCCTACTTCGTGAGAAAGAAGAAGAGATCTTTGGCCTTCTCCTGTCAACAGCTCGCCCTCTAGAGGGGATCATCGCCGGCGGAGCATACGGCCGACCAAAGGGGAGCTCTTCTTCCTTTACTTTCTATTTGTTTATGGTATATCAGATGCAAGAAAAAAGAAGTGAAAGTAAGAAAATAGAGAAGATGAGACTTTTGGCTACCCAGAAAAAAGCTTCTGGAATTTTTTGCTCTTTTATTGATTGAAAATTCCCAGTTTACAATGGTTACTCTCATTTTTTTGCTACCGAATGCTCTTTCTTCATTCTTTTACAACTGATTTCTCTTTGTTTATATTTTGTTGGGATTTCGTATTTCTAGGTACCAATACTATTTTCTACCATCTGATTAAATTCAAATCCTTTCCACTTCAGGGAAAACGTCTGGAATTCATCCTTCTTTTCCGGATCTGCATCTTGGCATTTTGGTATTATCCTGTCTGACGTGCTTTTCCTTTTGCAGATGAGGGTTTCACCATTTTCAGCTTTCTCTCGGAATTTCTGCGATTAAGAGCAGCGCCGTACGGCGGTGTGGATCAGACAGTCAAGACATCGGGGCAGCAGGAGAGGTGCGTGTTCTCGTTACGCCAGACCTGAAGCGTTGCGCGTTCTCTGCACGCGCGAGTGGGGAGATCAACGGCTCTTTCTGGACGAATTCTGGCCCTTCATTTTCCTCTAATCTGACGATAGAGATGGATGGCGACTACAGCATTAGATAAATGGATTAGTGGTTTTAAATATCTTGGGTTTTCAGTTTCGGGCTTGTAAATATAAATAAATGAGTTTGTAATTGGACTGATGGGATTTGTAAATTTATTTAGGTCTAATTTATTTATTTATGGGCCAAACTAAACAATAACACTAATATAACATTAACAAAACAATAACAGACACAACAAATATATTAATTAAACATATATATAAATACCACACATAAATAACACCTAAAAATATATATACTAGACCTATCTATAAAACATAAAATAGTACAAATTTAAAGGTTTTTATTTGAAATTGCAAAAATTTAAAAAATTTTAATTTCTCCGGTTAAATTGATGATTACAGTTGCTATCTGGGATCTAACTTGTTCCTTATTATTCAAATCAGCTCCTTGAAACTTCAATTTGGATCAGCAAAATGAAGCAACAAAGAAACCCCAATTGATTCTCCATGAAATAAACCATTAAAGTTTGGAAGGCATTGCAAACTAAGTAAACATTCGGTACATAACATTTCAGGCCATGAAATCTCCCATGGCATTGCCCAAGCAAGAGAGAACATCTTTGATCAAGGGAAATAACGATAGTTGTGAACTGGAAGTCCACCTCTCATATAATTGCTATACACATACGGCCATACCTTTGGATCTTAATCAGTATACCAGGTAGCAGTGGGGGGTTTTACGAGCGTAATAGGAGCGGTCGCACAAGGCCTTTAAAAAGAGAGCTCAAAATTTTAAAAAATGAGGTTAATAAATTGATTATAGAGTCTTAATCTTGAAATTTATTATAAAAATTTTAAAAATAATCTTAAAAAATATGAATTATAATAGTTAAAACGTTATAATTATTTTTTAAATGTGATAATTGATTATAGAGTCTTAATGTTTATTTCTATTACTATTGTTTCTATAAAACTAATAAAATTTTGGACAAACGCAATAAAAGCGACAGTACAATGGGCTAAAAAGGATAATTACTTCTAAGGGTCACATTTTTAGAATTAGTGAAAGTTGTGAACAATTGCTTCTAAGGATCACGTTTTAATAAATTGCACAGGGCCTCAAAATCTTTAAACCGCCCCTGCCAGGTAATTTTGTAGGCAAGGTGCAATGACATGACCATAAGGAAAAAAATCAAATATAAACTATTTTGTGTTTTTAATGTTATATAAATATCTAATTGCTTTGATTATGACCTTTGGGTCTCGAATTACCTTTTGGTTTATTGGTGGACATTATGGCTCAAAAAAATATATATTCTTTCATATATCTTACATTATCGGATAAATTTCATGTGTATTTTTGCTAAACATTCACGCAGCTTAAGCTTACATGTTTGTTTTTCTTCTTCTCAATTTCTCCAATAGGTCAAGTACATCACTTGATATCTTGCAAGGTTAAGAACAACGTCAACAAGATAAACCTTACATGCTCCCTCAATTGTCATACTAATATATAACTTTTATGGGATCTTCCGGGAAGACAGATTTTCAATAATATTTTAGTGGTACTGAGATCTTCTATTACATGAAATCTTAAAAAATGGGCCTAACATGTGTGCAGTTTTGAAACTTGATATCGAGAAGGCTTATGAACGTGTGGAATGGGCATTTCTTGAAGCTGTCATACTTCGTCTTGGATTTAGACTTCAGTGGTTTCGATTGATTATGCGATGCATCACCACTGTGTCCTACCAAGTGTGATTGAATAGTGTTTTTTCTGATGTGATCGTGCCAACTAGAGGGAATAAGACAAGGTGATACTCTATTTCCTTTTCTTTTCCTCTTTTATACTCAGGGTTTATCTGCTCTTCTTTACCATCATAAAAGCAAAGGTTCAATTCGAGGTATTCGTGCTAGTATTCAAGGTCCGAGTATTACACATCTTTTGTATGTCGATGATAGCCTAATTTTTGTTAAAAACTTAGTTGCGAAGATTACACGGGTGAAACAAATTCTAGACATCTATTCTTCATCATCTGGACAAAAGATAAATTATGACATCCTAGAAGAAAAGGACTATGTTGTGTTCAGTGATACATCATTGAATGGTTTAGGGTGTTTTCTTATGCAAGATGAGAAGGTGGTGGTTGCTTATGCTTCAAGGCAACTCAAGCCGCATGAACAGAACTACCCTGCCCATGATCTTGAGCTTGCTGCAACCATCTTTGCTTTGAAGATATGGAGGCATTATCTATATGGGGAGAAATTCTACATCTACACAGACCATAAGAGCTTAAAGTATCTGCTTACTCAAAAGGAGTTGAAACTAAGACAACAACGTTGGATAGAGTTGCTTAAAGACTATGACTGTGTTATCGAGTACCATCTGGGTAAAACAAAAATGGTGGCGGGCGCTTTGAGTAGGAAGTCCATGGCGGACTTGAGGGCCATGTTTGCTTGTTTGAGGTTGATAGATGGTGGTCTTTTGTCCGAGCTTCGAGTGAAACCTATGTTGGTACAAGAGATAAAGAGGACCCAAGTGTTGGATGAGGACTTGATAGCTCAGATAGAGTCAATTTAGAGGGGTGAGAATATGAATTTTGAGGTACGAGATGGTGGTTACTTATACTTTAAGGAATATTTGTGTGTTCCTACTTTAGAGGATCTGAGGGATCGTATCATGAGAGAGGCACACCGTAGCACTTTTATAGTGCATCCGGGGAGCAATAAGATGTATCAAGATCTTAGACCGTTCTATTGCTGGCCTTGTATGAAAAAAGACATCTCAGAGTTTGTGGCGAGGTGCTTAGCTTGTCAACAGGTAAAAGCGAAACATCAGGTTCCTTCAAGTTTGCTTCAACTATCTAGATTCTATAATGGAAGTGGGATCGGGTCACCATGGATTTTGTCACGGGTTACCTTCGACTCAAAGGAGGCATGACGCTATATGGGTTGTTGTTGACCAGTTGACCAAGTCTACTCACTTCTTGCCTGTGCGCATGGACTTCAATTTGGAAAGGTTAGCTCAGTTGTACATCAAGGAGATCATGCGATTGCATGAAGTGTCATCCTCGATCATATCGGATAGAGATTCGCGGTTCACATTAAGGCTTTGGAAAAATATCCATAATGCTTTGGATACTAAGTTGCACTTCAGTGCAGCTTTTCATCCATAAACCGATGGTCAATCTGAACAGGTCATTCAGATTCTTGAGGATATGCTTCGGTGTTGTTTTATGGACTTCAAGGGTATTTGGGAGGAGCAACTACTGTTGGTTGAGTTTGCGTACAACAATAATTATCAGTCAAGTATCAAGATGATACTGTTTGAAGCGTTGTATGGACGCAATTATAGGACACCTTTGTGTTGGACTAAGCTCAATAAAAGACGGATTATGGGATCTGATCTAGTTAAGCAAATAGAGGAAAAGGTTCAAATCATCAAGGAAAGGTTGCAAGCGGCATTTGATCGCCAAAAGGCTTATGCGGATAAGAAAAGGAAACATATCGAGTATGAGATTGGAGAAAAAGTGTTCTTGAAAGTATCACCGTGAAAATGAATCATCCGTTTTGAAAGGAAAGACAAGTTAAGTCCATGGTTTATAGGACCGTATGAGGTGTTTGAGGGAGTTGGACTAGTGGCTTATCGATGGCTTTGCCTCCAGACTTGGCATGCATCCACAATGTATTCCATGTATCGATGTTGAGGCGTTACCGCTCAGAACCTTCGCACGTATTGTCTTCTAAGGATGTTGAGGTTAACACAGATCTAACCTACGAGGAAGAACCGATAAGAGTGTTTGACAGAGGAGTCAAAGAGCTTAGGAACAAGTGTATCCCTTTGGTTAAGATGCTTTGGAGAAACCATGAAGTCGAAGAGACATGGGAAGTTAAAGCAGACATGAGGTTGTTCTATCCGCACTTGTTTCCCTCAGATAAATTTCGAAGACTAAATTTTTCTTTAAGGAGGTGAAAGTTGTCACAACCCGAGTTTCGGAACATGAATTCGGGTTAAACCGAGGTTGTGGACCTCGTGTTGGGCCCATTGTACCTTGTTTGGGCTTGAGTTTGAAAGAGGGTTTGAGGGTAGTTTGGTAAATGGTTTTTTGGATGTTGGAAAAGAGGAAATGAGTGTTTAATTTTCTGCATTTTGCAGAGAATGATATCACCATCTCTTTCTCTCATTCTTTATCCTTTCTCTACCCATTTTCTTTCCCCAAACACCATCATCAAAGGTTGGGTTTTGGAGGTCAAGCTTGTAGAATCTCGTTTTGAGGTAAATGGTGTTTTTGTTTAGCTCTTAGAGATCTTTCTAGTAAGGTAAGCTTTGTTTTAAATGATGGAGGTAAGGTTTTTAGTGAGGGTTTTGTTGAAGAATGAGAATAGTGTAGTAGGAAGGTTTTAAGATGATTTTAAGGTTGTTTTAGTTTTCTTCAATCATCTAGATAGTGTGGTAATCGTTTGATCATCTTCCTTGTAGTTGGAGAGCAGGGAGAGCCATCAAGGTGCTTGGGCAAGGAGAAAGTTTGAGGGTTGGTTGTGGAGCTTCTTTAGATCGTTTTCAAGGTTGGTACATTTCCAAATCCTTTGTATTTTCATGTGCATCATCATTGTAGCATGCTTGTTTGACTGTGTAATGGTTTGACTAGGATAAAGCCTTTGCATGCTTTAATTGTGTCTTGATTTATAGTTGATGAAAATGAGTAAAATTGATTAGAATCTCACTTAAACCACTTCAATAATAAGTAAGAACGTCTTGGGATCGAATGGGAAAGTTTTTGTTAGAAATTTTAAGCTTTGCATATTTCAGACCTGTATTTCGTGCAAGGGGTATTGATACTGATGAGTGCCCAAAAGGTAGTTATTTACTACCCTTCTCATGGCACTTTATGCATCTATTATACTCCAACTTGAGCTGAAGTATGGGCTCTTTGCACAATATTGGATATTTAGTTATCAATACTTACAAAGTCGAAATTTATAGAGAATGCGGATATTATGACATATTCTGTACATACAGGAATATCCATGGCCGAAGCAGCGGTGAAGCAGTGTTGAGGCCAAGGTAGGGACAAGGCCGCGGCAACATCCAGAGTGGAAATATCAACATTGTAGGCGAATGAAAGACAAAAATATAGAGAACATTCTGGAAGATGCAGCGAACTAATTGGATCAGGCTAGCACATTGAAAGTCCAAGTCAAAGACCAAACGAGAAAATCTTTCTAGAAGGCTATAAACTTGGAAACATCAGATCTCATGTAGAAGACTTGCTCCCTACTCCAAGTTAGAGTCTATTTAGGAAAGGTTTGCCCTAGGTTAAGACTATATATAGCCTAGCCGACCACATTGTTAGAGAGAGCCGATTTTAGAGAAACCATTCCCCTAAGATTTGTACTTATCGACATTATGTTCTAAATCTCTTAGGGATAGGTGAAGGTTGTAGATATTAGTGAGAGGAGAATGTTTCTTGTTTCTAATGCAATAATAATATCGAAGTTTGCTTATCATATTGCCATTCCTTGTTCTTGCATTCAAGCTCGAGAGAGAAGTTTGTAAGTAATCTATTTATCTAGCATCGAGAGAGTTAGATTCACGAAAGGGATAAGTACGGTGTTGACGACACTAACTCGGCCTAGAGATAGGTTAAGAGTTTGAGAAGCTAAAAGAAGTGTTGGATTGGTTGGTGATTATCGTTGATTTATGTCGAGAGGTATCGTCAAAGACCAGTCATCAACAGTGCTCTGACTTAGAGATAAGCGGAGTTAACTACGAACACTTTGCTGAACTTTGATGCATCTGCCCAAGAGCAAGAGATTGCCGCGACAGAGAACACTAACGCTACCGAGGTTGTATCTACAGTACTACCGAAGCAGTGTTGTGTAATTGCATTGGACGAGAAGAAGATTAATCGAATCCACTAATTGATGCAGCTGGATCTTACCCACTTTCTCTATATCGTTCTTCATCCTTTATTTTATGTTTTTTTATTTAGTTACTTAGTTAGACAATTCCACTTATCTGTGTTTTTACTTTATTTTTCAGGAGCAAGAGAACAAGGGGAGACATATTAAGTATACCAATCCCTGTGGAGACGATAGACGATATGCTTATCACTTTATTACTTGTGACGTGTACACTGCATAGTTGCGCTATTATTACACGTATCAAGTTTTTGGCGCCGTTGCCGGGGATTGACAACTAAATTTTTGTTTTCTTTATTTTCTTGCTCTTTAACCATTCTTTATTTAACTTTAATTCTAATTATTTATTTTTTTATTAACTTTGACTTATCTGGTGTATGACCAGGGCAAAACCGAGTGGTCCATTGTACGAATTGGATCCTGAAATTGAACGCACAGGACACCATCTAAGGCGCAACCTGTTTCAAGTCATGGATGATCCACCAAGAGGACAAATTCCACCTGTTGATCATAATGTACTGCCACCAGTAATGCCGCAACAGCAACTGCCGTGACCATTGCCAAGGCAGCTCACTGTTAGAGACTTTTTGATGGAAGACCTAAACGGACTAAACCCTGACGTAGTCACCCAGAGATTGAAGTAAGTCACTTTGAGCTCAAACCAGTGATGTTCAACATGTTGAACATAATTGGACAGTTTAGTGGGTCTGCTACTGAAGATGCAAGGGAGCATCTTAAATCTTTCGTGGAAGTGTGCAATTTTTTCAAAATCCAAGGAGTCCATGAAGATATTTTAAGATTAAAGTTGTTCCCCTATTCACTGAGGGATAGGACAAAAACTTGGTTAAATGACATCCCAGTAGGATCCATATGATCTTGGGATGAACTTTGTCGAGAATTCATTACGAGGTTCAACCCGACAAATCTCTATGATCGCATACGTAATGAAATTACATCATTTCTGCAGGATGATGATGAACCAATGTATGAGGCGTGAGAACACTACAGATAATTGTTAAACAAATGCCCACTACATGGTTTTCCCTTGTGGACGCAAGTCTCCATGTTCTGTAATGCCACCAATGCCTCCACAAGGATGATGCTAGATGCTTCCGCAAATGAGATACTTTTGGATAGAGCACCCGCGGAGGCCATTGAGATTCTGAACAAACTCACAAGGAACGACTTCTAGTTTCCTACATCAAGGCGATGAGAAATGAGACGCCATGTCATGGCCCATGAATTATACACAACCGGTTCAGTGGTAGCAAAATTGGCTTCTCTGACCAAGATGGTTCAGAATATGCAAGCCCAGCAAAATATACATGAGGTTAAGGCAGTCAACTCATCTGATTACATGCAAGATGAGGAAACCAGCCTATATGTTGGAAATTATAACAAGAACAATCATATGATATCCAACAATTATAACCCATCCTGGAAAAAGCATCCAAACTTTTCATGGAGTAACCCTAACAATGCCTTAAATCCAGTCAACCAAGCCCCTGAATATCAGCACCAAAGTCAGAACCTGTCGTAGCAGCACACTCAGCATTCCATGCCACAACAATAGGTCGAACAATAGCAGTCTCTGAACGCACTGGCAGATTTTCTTACGGCATTCATGTTAAAGACTGATTCATACATGGCCGAGAATAGCCACTTCATGAAGCGTACTAATGAATTCATGAACCGAACTGAGATGAGACTACAGAACCAGGAGGCTACCATCAAGTCTTTAGAAACCCAAGTTGGTTAATTTGCCCAATGACAAAATACTCGACCACCAGGGGGTTTACCTAGCAATACTGAGGTTGCTAAGGTGTTAGGCCACGAGCAATGCAAGGTAATTACGACAAGAAGTGACCTACAATTAAAAGATAAATAAGGGCCCTCAACCGATAGAGTCCAACCAGAAAAGCAACATCACGAGGACTCAGAAGTTGAGAAGGACCCTACCGAAAACATTGCCTCGGTAGCAGAACCAGCAGTACCTGAAAATCCTGCCGAGACAGCTGTAGATAAGTTTACCCCAGGTATTAAACTCAATATCCAAGGAAACCTAGAGGATATAAGACCACTACCTCCTTTCCCGCAGAGGTTAAAAATGCACAAACAGGATCACCAATTTTAGAAATTCCTAGACATCTTAAAGCAAGTCCATATCAACTTGCCATTAGTTGAGGCTATTGAACAAATGCCCAACTATGCCAAGTTCTTAAATGACATAGTATCCAAACGATGAAGGCTAGGGGAATTTGAAACGGTGGCAGCCACTGAAGGTTGCATGGCCATGCTACATAATCGCATGCCGCCTAAGCTAAAGGATCTTGGATGCTTTACAATCCCATGTGCGATTGGGGATGGTTACGAAGGAAAGGCCCTATGCGACTTGGGAGCAAGCATCAATCTAATGCCCAAATCAGTTTTTCAAAAACTTGGAATAGGGCGGGCAAAACCAACAACAATACTGCTCCAACTTGCGGATCGGTCCTATGTACATCCTAAAGGCAAAATTGAGGACATTCTGGTTAAGGTCGACAAGTTTATATTTCTTGTCGACTTTCTTGTCCTTGACTATGAGGCCGACGACAATGCACCAATCATCCTAGGTCGAACTTTCCTTATTATTGGATGCACCATCATCGATGTGAAAAATGGCGAGCTCACAATACGGATAAACGATCAACAAGTCAAGTTAAACGTCTTCCACAATCTCACAAATTCAGATGCTCCACCAGAATGTAAGGCTCTCCATACACCAGACCAGGTTACTAAAACATCCTACCTAGGCAGCACGCTCGGTAGACTATTCGGTAAGCGAATAAAACCCAAAAGAGAAGTCAAATGCACTGAAGGGACTGGCCAACACACGAAAGAAAATACGAGCCAGAAAGAGATAACCAAATTGAGAGATGCATTCACATGCACTCCACAAGTAACATAATCTCTTCCCTTCCATTTTATTTATTATATTAAGACTATTTTTATATGTTTTTATGTTTTATTTTCAGTATTTTATGTTTTTAGGTTTTGTTTTTAGGATAAATAAAGCAACGAATGCAGAAAAATTATTTCACAGCAGGAAGTCTACTGTCGCGGCAGTGCACTGTGTCAGAGCCGCAGAAACAGTGCAATGGCTCTCTACCGAGAAATCCTCTGTGACAGTAACTGTTCAACAAGGCAGTAAATGCCTAACAACTAATTTTTAACAGTCATATTTTTTTACAACCTATATAAACAGCTCCCTTGCTTAGAATTACCCACTCTTGCATTCTTGCTAATCTTCTTTCTTTCACAATCTTGCTCTTCATTACTTTAGCTCTCATCTACTTCTTGAAATTCTCAACAATCTTTTCAAGTACTCCAGATTTTGTTCAAGGCATCCAATAACTACAATCATGGCCCTTACAACCGTTTTTATCCTGTCGTCATTAAAGAGCGATTCAACCGTTCTTTTGTGGCCCGACAGCTATGGGAGGAGCAAGGATTTCAGCACTTGGATGAAGATAATTACGACATCGAATAGTTCTTGTTCGACAAAATCAAATACCAAGATTGAGAAAT
This sequence comes from Abelmoschus esculentus, assembly GCA_035048815.1. Taxonomy (NCBI): domain Eukaryota; kingdom Viridiplantae; phylum Streptophyta; class Magnoliopsida; order Malvales; family Malvaceae; genus Abelmoschus; species Abelmoschus esculentus. The sequence continues at coordinate 7,261,678 of JAUCBN010000010.1, forward strand.
CTTTTGTCTCCAACCTCCCCAGCGAATGCCACGATCGTCCGAGAGTTTTATGCCCATATGCCGAGCGAAGGAAATTTATATGTCCACTACCGAGGGAAGCCAGTCACCCTTAATGCCGAAGAAATCAACCAACTCTATGACCTCATTTCGTTGTCCAATGCACATAATGATTTTGAGGAGGTCACTGATGTCGACTTCGAATTGATCAAAGATGATCTTTGTTACGGTGATACCCCTTGGGAGACCGGTAACCATAGAGGATCCGTAATAAGATTGAGCCTCAAACCCAAGGCTAAGATGTGGTGCACCTTTGTCAAAAGACGAGTAATGCCCACATCGCACAATAACACAGTCGACAGAAGACGTTTGGTGATCATCCAGTCCATAATCCACAAGAGGACCATCAACGTTGAAGAAATTATTTTCCATAAAATTTATGATTACGGTAAGAAAGAAAAAGGCCCACTGTGTTTCCCTTCTTTAATCTCTACCTTATTTATTGCTGCAGGTGTACCAGTCGAGGCTACATACGAGTACACACCGAATCGGCCGGGATGGTCTAAAGATTTCTATCGCCGAGTCATACAGATAACCCGCACAGAACCTGTCCAAGCAATACCGCAGCAGCTCACTGCAGACTTTACTGTCGGAGGGCAGTACTCGGCAGAAGTACCCACATCTGCCCAAGGCCTTGCCGCAGCAGACCCTTACCAAGAAATTCTGCAGAGGATGATAGCCATGGACCTTCGCCAGCAATGCTACATGGAGTACCAGCGTGACTTCAACACATCTCTCGCCCACATGATGATGAAAAGCTTCCCAAATCAAGGGGCACAATTCCTAGAATTCCCAGCTAACATCTTTGTCACTGCCTCCCCTTATACCGAGACAACACCTGCCCCAAGGCCGCAACCATTTTTCCAACCATGACCGCCTTAACAGTTTCATGCTGTCGGACCTTCCAGGCTGGCCAGGTCTGTCGGAGTATCCTCTACCAGCCAACGGTCGTCCAAGAGGCGAGCAGTTTTTAATTCTCCCCAATAAGAACCAATCCCTATGCCCAATCTCAGTAGAGATACTTTGTCTCGCGAGATTGACGAATACCATAGTTTTTCACATGAACCAGCAATACCCACTGCCACAACAGGAGCGGGACAAAAATCATGCACACAGAAAATACTGATAAAGTGGAAGAAGGGGATGAAGTTACTGCACCACCGCAATGTACACCGCACAGTCGAGTTCAGCCGCATCGGCAAGCCAAACAACAACAATCACTAGTACAAGGATCTAGACGGAAGGAGTCAGCAGCACGGCCTAGGAGACTGCTCCGTACAAGCAGCTCCTTAGAGTCGTTATAAATGATTTATTTTAATGCTTTTGTCTATTTCATTATTGAAATTATTGTTTGCCGCATATATTGAGCATTGAGGACAATGCTCGGTTTGAGTTTGGGGGTATTGTAGGCGCATAAGCACTGCCGAGATAACCTACTACCGCAGCATTACCATGAAAAAGGGAGTATTTTTTTGAATTTTTTTTGGCAATATTCTCTTTTCTTGAATTACTATTTTTAATCTTGCACTGCTCTACATCATCTTTGGTTTAGTTTACTCATTTAAGGCTATAGAAATCTTTCTCCTTACCATGGCCAAGTTCTGTTTTGAAGGGATAACCATAGAATACTCATGGAATAAAACTTAGAAGCTTGCTTTAGGGTTAGAAAAAAAAATACACTTTTTGGACTTGCTTGATTTAAGAGTTCTTTTAATAAACTTAGGTGATAAAGACTTAGAACCTTTTGGAAAAATAACTAGAGGTGCCTATCACTGGCTCTAGTTTTGCTCTCTTTCATGCTAGAGGTTCCCGAAATTGGCTCTAGTATGCTAAATAGGTGGTTAAAATGAAAAAAAGAAGAAAAAGAAGAAAATAGAAAACGCATATCTTGAGGTGCCCGAAATTGGCTCAAGACTTGTTGTTTTAAGGAGACAGCTTTAGTCCAAATTCTATTTGTCTTGAAATTAGAGTTTATCTAAGAAAGCCTTGAATCAACCTTGTCCATAAAACGCATACACTTACCTAGTCTTATAGCTTGTTTCTTAGTAAAAGTCCTTGGGTAAACTAGTGCCTAAAACGGAGAAATAGTCATGACCATGGTGGGGAGAATAGATGGAAAAGTAAGATCAAAGGGGATTAAGGTTCGACAATTTAATGTCTTGCATTGCTTGAGGATAAGCAATAGTTCGAGTTTAGGGGTATTTGATGAGTGCCCAAAAGACAGTTATTTACTACCTTTCTCTTGACACTTTATGCATCTACTATTCTCCAACTTGAGCTGAAGTATGAACTCTTTGAACAATATTGGATATTTCGTTATCAATACTTACAAAGTCGAAATTTATAAAGAATGCGGATATTATTACATATTCCGTACATGCAGGAATATCCAGGGCCAAAGCAGCGGTGAAGTAGTGTTAAGGCCAAGGCAGGGACAAGGCCGCGGCAGTATCCAGAGTGACAACATCAACATTGTAGGCGAATGAAAGAAAAAAATATAGAGAATATTCTAGAAGATGCAGTGCACTAATTGGACCAGACTAGCACACTAAAAGTCCAAGTCCAAGACCAAACGGGAAAATCTTTCTAGAAGGCTGCAAACTTGGGAACATCAGATCTCATGTAGAAGACTTGCTCCCTATTCCAAGTTAGAGTCTATTTAGAAAAGGTTTGCCCTAGGTTAAGACTATATATAGCCTAGCCGACCACATTGTTAGAGAGAGCCGATTTTAGAGAAACCATTCCCCTAAGATTTGTACTTATCGACATTATGTTCTAAATCTCTTAGGGATAGGTGAAGGTTGTAGATATTAGTGAGAGGAGAATGTTTCTTGTTTCTAATGCAATAATAATATCGAAGTTTGCTTATCATATTGTCATTCCTTGTTCTTGCATTCAAGCTCGAGAGAGAAGTTTATAAGTAATCTATTTATCTAGCATCGAGAGAGTTAGATTCACGAAAGGGATAAGTACGGTGTTGACGAAACTAACTCGGCCTAGAGATAGGTTAAGAGTTTGAGAAGCTAAAAGAAGTGTTGGATTGGTTGGTGATTATCGTTGATTCACGCCGAGAGGTATCGTCAAAGACCAGTCATCAACAACGCTCTAACTTAGAGATAAGCAGAGTCAACTACGGACACTTTGCTGAATTTTGATGCATCTGCCCAAGAGTAAGAGATTGTCGCGGTAGAGAACGCTAACGCTGCCGAGGTTGTATCTGTAGTACTGCCGAAGCAGTGTTGTGTAATTACATTGGACGAGAAGAAGATCAATCGAATCCACTAATTGATGCAGCTAGATCCTACCCACTTTCTCTATATCGTTCTTCATCCTTTATTTTATGTTTTGTTATTTAGTTACTTAGTTAGACAATTCCACTTATCTGTGTTTTTACTTTATTTTTCAGGAGCAAGGGAACAAGGGGAGACATATTAAGTATACCAATCCCTGTGGAGACGATACACGATATACTTATCACTTTATTACTTGCAACGTATACACTGCATAGTTGCGCTATTATTACACGCATCAGATACCTCTGGTATGGGTAACGGTACCATAGAGAGGGAAAAAGGGTTATTAAGGGCAGGCGTTTCAAAATGTCTAGCCCGTGTATTAGAATTGGACCCTCTAGTAGCGTTTTTAGTTTGATACCTTTTTTAGGGTGTATCAAAACATAGAGTCGTATCGATACCCCACTTAAGTGTATCGATATGGGTTGGTCTCCCATAGGCTTGAGTGATCGTCTTGGGGTATCAGAATGTGAGAGAAACATTCCGATACTTAGGGATATTTCGATATCCCTATATAGGTGTATCGATACGCCTGGGCAGAATTACCCAAGTTTTAAGGGTTAAGTTTAAGAGTCTCGTAAGTCAAGGTATAGGTTCCTATGGGTCGTTTAAGGTATGAAATGACTAATGAAACTGGAAATTGATAATGTAGACTTTAATATAATGGAAATTTCCTTGCATGTTTGGTTGGCTTAATTTTTTATATTGGTTTATATGAGATCCTAGGTGGATAGACTTATGTGGTATGAGTATTGTTTGATGAGATTCGCATACCTAGTGAGTGATAGTGTTGCAACACAACGAAGGTCATTTGATGTGAGATTTCGGATGATGTATCGAAGATCATTCGATGTGAGATTATGGGTAATGACTTTGCTCGACGTGAGATTCCGAGTGAAGACTCGATGCGAGATTCTGAGTATATTAGCTCGATATGAGATTCCAAGCAGCCCGATGTGAGATTTTGGGCCGAGTGAGTTCCCTAGTAACGGGTTGGTAGTGGGCCTCACTCTTGATTTGTTTGCTTTATGCTTTGGTTGTATTTGACATATCATATCATCATATTATTTCATCTCGCATGTTTATAGTTATGATTTACTTGAAAGCACAGTCGATAGGTAGTGTACCCACTGAGCTTTCGTAGCTCAGTGCTTTGGAATTTGTTTCCATGCATAGGTAAGTAGAAAGAGATCTTGAGGACGTGGCGGAGCACCATCAACTTAGGACTTCAGCATTGACCGGTTGGTAGAGTATAGTTGCTAGATTATTGGGCTATGTATTCGTAGGACCATTGCTGTAATTGTAACTCTATTTTGTTTTAATTCGTCAAGGTCAAATACTTTTGTGAAACTTGTATTTTGGTGCTCCGATGATATTTTAGATTGTGAAACTACTTTGGATTTAATATCGTTTTAAATTATGTCATATTTAACGGTCTGACTTGGATTTGGTTTTAAAATTTTATGGATACGAGTTGGGCTTGAGGACTAAATGTGGCTCCCGGGTTTGGGGGGTTACACCTATGTTGATGGTCAACTCAATCCTTTGGTGTGTGGTGATTTTATGATTCAATCACACAATAGGTGGGATGAACAAAAGGTCAGACAAGTGTTCCCCATGACTGATGCAGAGACTATTCTTCATTATCCGATAGTGAATAGGGGTCCGGATATTTTGATCTATAGAAATTATTCTAATGGCATCAACTTGACACCGTACCACCGTCAAAGCTTTGGTATACTTTATCAAAGCTTAAGGTTCTTCCAAAGATCAGAATTTTCATTTGGCATGTTTCTCATGAAGCTTTACTGGTAAATGCTAGATTGGGTGCTCACAACCCCTCCAATAGCATTTTTCCTATGTATAATATAAATGTAGAGACTATGGTACATGTTCTTCGTGATTGTTCAGCCACTTAGGATATTCTTAAGATGTTTTATTTATCGGGGCATGCTTTATTTGATATGTCACAGTCCTATTTTGAATGGTTAGAATATTGTACGACTATCCTTTATGAGGATACATTTGTTGGATTTGTTGTACTTTTTTGGAATATTTGTAATCGACGTAATAATTTGGTTCACAACAACAATTTAAAATCAGCTTTCTTTATTGTGAAGAATGCCCGACATTTGCATAAGGAGTTCAAGCATGTCGCTATCTCATCTCTCCCTTCTAGTTTTTTTTACAACATCAAGCAAAACATATATAGTTTAAGCCACCTCTAGGTACAGTTAAATTGACTTTGGATGGTATGTATCAATCACATACAAGTATTTAATCGATAGAGATTTTGACACGAGACTACCATGGTTTGGTTTTAGCAGGATGTGCACACATTATTCTTGGAGCAACATCGACAGAGATCGTCAAAAGTCATGCTTTCTATGAGGCTATTCTTTTTGCATTGGATGAAGGCTGGCCGAAGGTTATTATTGAGGGAGAGTGTAAATATGGTGAACCAACTACAATTTAAAATTCAAGGTAGATCAGCATTGACACAAAGCATGATCGAGGCGAGAGATATTCGTCAATGGTATCATCATCTATCGGTTGCTTTTATTCATTGTTCAGCAAATAAAACAACTCATACTTTAGCTTATTGGACATTTAGTGATCATTAATGTAATTATTTTTATTTTGAATGTCCAAATTGTATTAAACAAATTATAATTGATGATATTATTAACGGATAATTTTAGCGGGTATTCTTTTCTCCCTTAGGGGTTGATATTATACTTCTAATTTCAACTGTAAAGGGTTTTTTAACGAGACTCGTATCTTAAATAAAAATAATATATAACTTTATTTTTTAAATTAAATTGTTATGTTTTAAATACAAATATCTTATAAGACATTAAAGATTTTATGTCTTGGATGTACCGTCCATATATCATCTATTATTAATGTGATATTATTTTTTACTTAAATTATTTTTAAAAATATTCTTATATATTTTAAAAAATTATTGATATAATATATAAATTAAATTGACTAAATCAAAAAAATATATATCGTTAAAATTGAAATCTACATGGATTTTTTAGTCAATATTCATGTTAAATTCAAACCAATCTAGCTGATAAAAAAGGTTTAAGGTCAAACTTAACTAAAAAAACATAGACTAAACTGATAAAAACACATTAAACATAAACTGATTGGTTATTTCAGCTTAATTTAAGGTCTCATATGAGTCGTTGAGAATAAAATAAGGGTTTAATGCATGAAATATATATATTTACTTTTTTAATGGTTTATAATTAAAATAAAATTAAAGTTAATTTTTTTAAATATAATTATATCATATCATAATTCATGTGTAATAACCCATTTAACAATAAAGACCCATTAATTCAACCCCACAACCCATTACCTAATAATGATCCAAATCCATAAACCAAATCCAAAAACAAAATAACCTAAAACAAATGATAAACCCTAAATTGGTAACACCCCAACCAACCTGCCGCCGCCTTCAGTTTCCAGCCTTGCGTGTAGCCGCCACGCTCGGCGGTCGTTTCGTGCGTGGTGGTCACACGCTCCCTCATTGGATCCACTAGACGGCCACCACTCCACCGCCTCAGATCTGACTCCACCGCCTTCAAACTTGCAAAATTAAAGAAGATTAGACTGAAAATCTTGTATTTTATAATGTAAAAATATGGGTTATAACAACCCCATGAACATCAATGTAATCCGGTTACATGGAGACCACGAATGAAATAAAAAATATATATTCGATCCAAAACAACACATTCGATAACAAAAAAACGAGAAGGAAAAGAGGAGTGAATCGGATCAAAAAAATAGAAAAAAGGTAAAGGAAAACATAACGACTCTTCATTTTCTCCCTAGATCTACGCGAATCCAGTTGCTATCTTAATAATTCGAGCCTGGATTCGGAACGAGCACGTCAAATAGAGTTGGAAAAAGAGATCTTTTCAATTTTCGCCACTGGAGACGACAACCAGCACGACGGCCAACGATGGCCCGCGGTGGTCCGGCACCGGGAAACCCAAAGAGCAAGAGAGCCTTTGAGGCTTTGTTGTTTCTTTTGTTGTTGAGAAGAAACAAATGAGAGTATTAGAAAAAATATGAGTATTTAAGGAGTATCCAAAACGACGTCGTTTTGGTTCAAGCCTTTAATGCTCAAAACGACGTCGTTTTGGCTTAATAATCCGTGGATCAGTCCAATACCGGACCCGGATCCGCTGGCAACACGTGAAATGGGGATATTTACACCTGAAGTCCTCGGGCTTTAGTATCCTTTGAGCCTTGGCTCTCCAACTTTGTTTTTCCTTCGATTTGATCACTTTTTTATGCTATTTTGTTCTATAGCTTATTATTTTTAATATTTGGATCACCGTTTTCATTATAATTCTTATTATTTGCTACTATTTCTGCTTATTATAATTATTAATAATTATATGCTTAGTGATATTTTATTATTTTTGTTATTATTATTTTACTATTACTATTTGCATTTAATGTTACTTTATTTTAATATTATAATATTATTTATAACATTATCGGTTATTATTAATTTGTTCGTAAGTTAAGTTTTATGGGATCAAAATATTAAAATAGAATTTATATTTTCGATCATATAAAATATTTTGGAACCGATAGGTGTCAAAATTTGGGCGTTGTAGGGGTGCTCACCCTTCCCTACGCGTAACAGACTCCCGAATCCGACTCTGGTTCGCAGAACTCATATTTGATGTTCCAATCGTATTGTAAAAAATGATTGGTGGCGACTCCCTGGACCAAAACCGGTGATTACAGTTGGCGACTCCACTGGGGAAATTTTTTGAGAGTCGAGCTTAAAATTGGTTACATTTTATTTAATGATCGAAAATTTAAATTCGATTTATTTTAATTTTGTGATCCTCTATTTTATTTATTTTAATATATTTATTAATATATTTTAAATGTTTTTCAGGTCTCCCCATTTCATGAGCTCTCAATCCGAGCTCCGTCCATTTAAGTGGGAGCATGAAACTACTCCTTCGTGAGGTTTTGCCTCCATGTAAGATGGGGAATTGCTTTCTGGATATTTTTCTCTCTGTCTTCGTGAGACCTATGTCTTCGCATAGACTTAGAGAAACGTATCCCCCTAAATCGTACTTATTATCCTTAGTAGGGTAATAAGTATTGTTCGGGTACCTTCTAGAACCGAACCACATATAGTGAGACCTAGAAGCTTACCCCGAAACTCTGCCCGTTCAGCAATAATATTTTAGGCTTCGTTGACTTTATTTATAGCTTATTTATCTATTCCTATTATATTCATAATTTAATTTATTTATTTACTTTAATGTGAATTAACTTTGTTTCTTTTTGAATGCATTATAACACTTCATAATCATCCATTTTGCATCAATTACTATGATCACATTTTAATTTTTGCATTTCACGAGCATGAAATATTGATTCACGACTGGTTCTTAATTTAAAATATGTCGGGAGAAAATCTAGTACCCTAGATATTAATATAACATTCAAAGTTGTGAATAAGTCCCGTACACGTAAAAGGGTGAACTCGAGAATCATTTTTGAATCGATACTTTCACATTTAAGTCATGCATCATGCATTCATTTTTATAATATTAGTATTAATGTTTGGATTCCCCTGTCTCAGCAATACTGGACCAGACGATAATTCAGCATCCCTACGGAACTCGACTCAAGACGAAGAAGATGAACGATGACAGATTGGATAAGTTTGAGCAGACTTAGAAGGATTTACAGGATGGTTTAACACGAAAAGTGGAAGACCAATTAGCCAAGGCTCGGCAAGAAATGAAAGACCAGATTGTAAGATCTCAACAAGAAATGCTCGGGAAACTAGCACAAATGCTCGCATTCAAGCAAAAAGACATTTCTATTGTTGACCCAAGGACAAATCTCGCTGACATGATTGAAGATCCCCTATATCCTTCAGGTTTTACTCCTCTTCAAACTAAGATATCATCGGAGGCTCATCCCTAAGTGTTTTTTCGAAAGGGAAGTTACCATTGGATCCGACTAACACATATGGCCCCATGAACATACCCTCCACATCAGAAGCCAAACCGAGGGGCAATCAAGCAGAAAACTTTGTTTCAAAATTAGACCAGATGATCGAACCAAAAATTGAGACTTCAAAAGAAATTGAAGAGCGTTGCAAATGACTTGATGAAAATATGGAAGCTATGAAGGTTGAAGACACTTTCATTGAATTCGATGCCAACGAACTCAGTCTCGTCCCAAATCTGGTGTTCCCCTAAAATTCAAAATCCCAGAATTTGAAAGATATGACGGGACCAGTTGCCCTCAAGCCCATCTTTCTATGTTTTGTCAAAGAATGACAAGATACGGCAGGGATGACAAGTTACTGATACACTGCTTTCAAGATAGTTTAACGGGATCTACCACTAAATGGTATAATCAGCTGAATCGTCATCAGATAAAGTCATGGAAAGACTTGGTTAAGGTCTTTCTGGATCAATATAAGCATATTAGCGATATGGTACCAAACCGCCTGACTTTGCAACATATGAAACAAAGGTCTAACGAAAGCTTTAGACAATACGCGCAACATTAGAGAGATGTAGCAGCACAAGTCCAACCTCCTCTTAATAAAAAGGAGACGGTGGTTATATTCATCCAAACTTTAGAAGTCCCAATCCTGGATCGCCTCATAGGCAATGCAACCACCAATTTTGTTGATCTGGTGTTATCTGGTGAGCTCATTGAGAATGCCATCAAGAGTGGCAGAATTGACCTTGATGGAAGTTCGTCCTAGAGAAGGTCAGAACACGAGAAGAAAGATAATGAAGTGAATTCTTCAAGAATCTATAGTTTCAATTATTCCAAGCCTGTAACAGTGACACAACCTGCAGCTACTAGTACTTATAACTCCTCAAACCAAGATTTCAGTCAGAGAAAGAATGTTAAAAAAACGAATTTACTCAATTATCAATGTCTTACGGGGAGCTACACAAATAGTTATATGATAAAGACTTGGTGTCGCACTTTTATCAAGCCCCGATACAACTCTCTTTCCTGAAATGGTACAATGCCAATGAAAGATGCGATTATCATGCAGTACAAGTGGGGCATTCAATCGAAAATTGCTTTAGTTTCAAGAGGCTAGTGAAAAAGCTTATCAAGTTCGGAGTGATAAGATTTGACGATTCAATTAAAACGACCATGAATAATGATCCCTTGCCGAAGCATGAAGACACCAAATAAAAGCGACAATGTTGTTTTTTGGGTTGTACAAAAATTAACTATGCCTAATATCGCTCTAACTTGACCATAGTAGGTCACTTGTAGTTTTCATCTCTTCCAATGAGATGTTTTTTGTGAACAATCCCGCTAGACTAAGCCCACTAGCAAAGAGAGTCTTTTGTAAGGGCCCAAAACTACAAGTTGTAATGAAATATATTTTGGTGCAATACTCTAAGGTTGAATGTTAAGCAAACCAAATTTAGAAGATAGAGATAACCCAACTGGATAATATGACCATACGAATTTTACAATTTAAAGGTTCAGATTGTTAAAAATTGTTTGGGGCATCTATTTTGAGAAAAAGTTTCGAGAAAGGAGGCCAAATCAGAGTAGTTCAAGCAGCTTCCATTATGATCGATGGAATCAGGGGTACCCCTTTAAAAATCATGTCATGCATACATTCAAGCATTTTGAGTTAGACATCATACATTTAGATTAAACATGCATCGAGCATAAATTAGGTGCATCCTTTGAAAAGAAAATCATGTCATTTATGCATTCAAGCATTTTTTGCATTTTACACACCATATATTCAAATTTCGCATGCATTGAGCATCAAGTCAGAAGCATTCGTGATTCATATGATTTTGCTTGTACATACCAACAGGTCCGGGGAAGAGACCGAACAACCTCAATCATGAGGGCAATAACGTGATGATCAATCTTTGACCCTGAAAGGACTAAATATACAAAAAAACATAATTTTTTATAGGTAATAACTCAAAAATTTTAAACAGTAATTGATGAAAGTTTTATTTTGCTTTCAGGTCATGACTACCCATCATGGGGTAGCAGAAACAATTTTTTTCGAGTGTCGCCTCTGTCAATGGTGGTGGATCAATTTTGGCAGAACTTTGCTCTCTCGACGGCTATGTGGAGGATTAAATCTTCTTACAGATTTCATTTTTCCATATTTGAACTGATGGTACATGTGAATCAAAGCGATTTTGGAAAAAATGATGTTGAAAAAATGAAATGAAAAAACGATAAAGACATGCAAAAACAAGATAATGGACAATTCAAATATCCTTCAAAAATCCATTTTCGTGAATGGTCGAAAGAAATCGATTCCTTTGGAAAAAATTCAATCTTGTGATTGGTACAAACTGATTGAACCCAGGGTAATGATACAGTTATCTCGAAGCAAACGGCTACCGGTAAAGACAAAACAAATCCGTTAATCCCTTTGTATTTGGGAAAAATGCATTGATAAGGACCATTCAAACGTCCATTGAAATCTATTATTATAAATGGTCAATGAATTAAATCCTTGTTACCAACTGATTGTACCCAGAGTAATGGTACAGCTAGCCTAGAGCAAACGGCTACCGATAAAGGCAAATTAAATCCGTTGATCCCTGTGCATTTAGGAAAAATGCAAAGAAGATACACGACATCAATTGAAGACACATTCGAATCAGATATTCAGATCTTCCAGACTTGATCTTACCCCTCTGTTGATGGAGTGGATAGATCCAATTCAGTTCTACTTCTCCGTTGATGGTGCAGTAGGATCCAAATCACACACTTGATCTTGTCCCCGTTGATGGTGCAACCAAATCTCATTAAATTGTGTTTCTCCGTTGATGGCGTAGTATGATCCAAACATGATCTTACCCCTCCATTGATGAAATGAATATATCCAACTCAGTCTTACTTCTTCGTTGATGGCGCAGTAGGATCTAAATCACAGACTTGATCTTGTCCCCGTTGATGGTGTGACCAAATCTCATCCAATCATGCTTCTCCGTTGATGGCGGTGTATGATTCAAATTTGATCTTACCCTTCCGTTGATGAAGTGGATAGATCCAACTCAGTCCTACTTGTAGCGACCCTTTAAAAATTTTAAATTAGAAGTGTGATAAAAAGAGGAAATGCAGTTAAAAGGGGGGGGTCACTAGTGGAAATGAAAATTAGGTCAAAATTAAAAATCGAATTTTGGGGAAATTGACCTAAAAATTAGGGTTTTGCAAATTAGGATAAAAATAGAGAATTTTGAATTCTAGGGTTTAAGATTTGGGAATTGGAATTAGGGCTTGAAAACACCTAAAAAGAATTAAGAAAATAGAGAAAATAATTGGAAATGATTTAAAAAAGGGGCGAAAATGATTTAAAAAATATTGGAGTCACCACCGGCCACTTTGGTAGGCTGGACACCGTAAAAACCAGAGATTCGAAAAAGAAGGGTTCGAGAATCGGTTACGGTTTAAAAACGAGCTTAGGGTTTAAAAACCATCCAAAATTGGCACCTTTATCAAAATAACCGCTTAATTAATTTTGAAAATTTTAGGTTTCAAAGTGGCGTTTAAATTATGATTTGTTTAAAGATTCGGATAAAGTTTTATATTTTTTTACCGTGTCTTTAGCCGAAGGCAACGTATACACCCCGACCACTACGTTGGAACGCGGACCCATTACCACCGGATAAAGACATAATTATTTAAAGCTCATTAATTAAATGTGATGGTTGTAAGTTGAGAAAAAAACAACAACAACAAATATATATAAAAAAACATATGCATGGAATAATAACATAAATAAGGTAAATATACATGACAAAAATGTATAAGTGAAAGTAAAGGACATAAAATAAATGTTTTTGCATAATAAACTAAGGCATAATAAGATATATATACAAAATGCAAATGTGATAACATAAACAAAATATGCAACAAAATAAATACTAAGTATATGAAGAGAACATGTATAAAAGCACATAAACAAATAAAATGCATAAGTAAAGAAATAAATATGTAACATGTAAATAAGAAAAAGTGTATATACATAAAAATATAAATAAAGAAAATAAAACAATAATAAAGAGGAACTAAAATAAAACAAAATAAGAAAAGGAGAAAAATGTCACTGGAAGTGACCTGATTATAAGAATCCGAAAACTTTCAAGCCCTTGCAGCGCAATTTTTGAGCGAGGAAGGACCTGAAAATTATCCTCTAGACACGGAGGGACTAGAAATGAATAAAAACAAAATAAAATGGCGATTAACGTTGAAATAGTGACTGGATTGAATGGTTTTGAAAACTTCGAGGGACCAAGAACGAGATTATTTTGGTACGGAAGCATTTATTATACTATTAAACCATTTTTGAACCTTTTTTGGAAGTATAAAAGACAAACAAAATTTAAATCAGGCCTCTATTATTCATTCTCATTCGAAAACCTTTGAATATCAGAGAGATTCTCTCTATTTTCTTTGAACCTAATCCCAAAAGTGAAGAACATGGATGAATGTTCTTCATCTTCTAGAGAACCACCGGGAAAAACACAGGAAATCGCATCGCCAGAGAAATCAAAACCCTATTTTTGCTTTTTGAACCCCAAAACAAGACTAAATCCCTTCTTCTTTTTTAAACAAACAGTTCCCCTTTAAAACAAAACCCTTTTTATTTTGAAAACCAAAACAAAGTGGCATCCTCGTTCGAATCGAAAAGGAAGAGGAAACTACTCTCTTCTTTCACTGGCTCACCACTAACGACCCAAAGATCTTGTGTTTTTGTTGTTTCCAAGTGAAGAACGAAGAGAAAAAAACTAACAAAAAGGTAAAAAACTCAATCCTCTATTATTTTCGTAGTTTCAAGGCATGCCAAGACCGAGAGAGGTTCTACCTCTAAAATGCTTCTGATTTTTGTATTGATTATTGTGGTGGGAAGGAACCCTTTACAATGATATTCAATTCGGTTTTTATAACCGAATGGTTACAAAGAAAAAGAAACTGAAGTGCATAATTTCTCCTTGGCTCCCTTTATTTTTTTTGTTGTTCATGTGCTGATATCTCTGATTTTTGGGGTTGAATATGCTCTATACATGTCTGTTGGTCTTTGATTATGCTCTGAATTTGCTGGTGAATCAGTTGTAAACCTCTGAAATTTTATTCTGCAGATTGTTTGATTTGTTCACTCTAGAAATCGTACGAAATAATATGTTTTTCTTTGTTTTTTGTGTATGTACGAATGGACGAAATGCGAGGGGACCACTGGTGACTGGCGCCGGTGACCGGACGAAGGGGAAGCTGATGGGTCTTCAGAGAAACGAACGGTTCAATCATAATCTGGGGAGGCACGCGTGAGGAGCACGTGGAAGCCGAGGAGATGATTATTAACCGACAGGGCGTATGGGAAGCGTGCACATCTAGAAGCTTCTCTGGTTGTATCACGATCGTTGGATCTAGGGGCAAATCCAACGGCTATCCCTTGGCTGCGCATTGAGATAAAGGGGTGTTAGGATTTTTTAGCTGATGGGCTAATTGGATATGGACTTAGTTATTAATAAAAGAAATATGGGCTCAATGTATTTTAATGATCTAGGCTTGTATGTTTTAATAAATAAAATAGGCTTTATTTATGTTATATATTTTTTCTTATTTAATTTTCTTATACTATAACAATAATAATAATAATAATAATATATAATGATAAAAATAAAATAAAATAATAATGAACCGAAAAAAGAAAAATATATAATAGTATATAATAATAAAGAATAACAATAAAACAATAATAAAGATAAATGCAAAACCGAATAATAAATCAAAATAAAAGTATTTACAAATATGATATCTTTTGGATTTAGTGACAAATATATAGTAAATGTATATATGTGTAAAAGGTAGTATATTTTCATATATTTCTTTGATTTTATAACAATTAAAAAAATTCAAGCCTGTTATTTGAATTCAACGAAAATTTAAAACCGAGTTTAGAATCCCGGATAAAATTAGTGATTACAGTTGTCCCTCTTTGCTTATCGTTGTAAAACAATGATGAAGTAAAGACAAAAAACACTAATTTTATCCGACTTCCTTGTTCGTAGACCCTAATTCGAATGCTCTTTCACCGTAAGCTTGGTTTTTCTTCTGTTCCTTGATCCCCTGATTAGCTTGTCTCTAACAAACATTTCGACTTAAGGTCACCTGCACACATTAAAAATTTCAGATTCAAATTTTGATCCCTTATTTTGGTTTTTCCAGCACACATGAAGGTTTTGAGCTGTTAGTTCCTCCTGTATGAAACTTTAAGCTCTAAGCGATTGAGAGCATTGATCCTTTCTACATAGAACCAATCCCTAAAAACTTCGAGTCTATCCTGTATCAAACTCTTCGCCAAAAATCTTCGATTGAGTCTCTTCTTTATGAAACCCTAAATCTAGTACTGTTTCGGGGTTGATTCCTTCTCCATAGAATCGATAACTGTGAGATGCTTTGAGTCTTTCTTATAAAACTCTTTTCCAAAAATCTCGAATTGAGTCTCTTCTATATAAAACCCTAAATTCTGAAAAGTTGAGGATGCCGATCCCTTCTCTATGGAATCCTCCTTGTAAAATTGAGTCCCTTCTATATGAAACCCGGTCTTTGAACACTGTGAGCAATAAGTCCCTTCTATATGAAACATTCACTCGAACTGAAGATGTTGATCCTTTCTCTGTAGAATCATACACCTTCAAAAGCTGAGTCCTTTCTATACAAAACTTGGTGTCTGAAGACTGTGAGCAATAAATCCCTTCTATATGAAACATTCACTCGAACTGAAGATGTTGATCCCTTCTCTGTAGAATCATCCACCTTGAAAAGCTGAGTCTTTTCTATACAGAACCCGGTGTCTAAAGATTGTGAGCAATAAGTCCCTTCTATACGAAATTTTCACTCAGAAACTGAAGATGTTGATCCATTCTTTGTAGAATCATCCACCTTGAAAATCTGAGTCCTTTCTATACAGAACTCGGTGTCTGAAGACTGTGAGCAATAAGTCCCTTCTATATGAAACTTTTACTCGAAAACTAAAGATGTAAATTCTTTCTCCATAGAATCATTCTCCTTGAAAAGCTGAGTCTTTTCTATATAAAATTTGGCCTCTGAAAACTATGAATTAAAAGTTCCTTCTATACGAAACTCTTACTCGAATGCTGAAGGTGTTGATCTTTTCTCTATAGAATCATCAATCTTGAAAAGCTAAGTCTCTTCTATATGAAACTTGGCTTGTGAAAATTGTGAGCTATAAGTCTCTTCTCTGTGAAACCTTAACTCGAATACTAAAAGTGTCGATCCCTTCTCTATAGAATCGTCCACTCGAATGCTGAAGCGGCGATCCTTTCTTTATAGAATCATCCACACTGAAGCTTTTTCTCTTATCAAGCTATATATTCACAATTTTCTTTTTTCTTCGGATACCTGTCAAAAATAGATAGAAATGTATGTATGCATGTGTTAGTATGCCCTTTAATCCTAAGGATGTATAACTATAAATGATGCATGAATGGATGCATATATCAACATGCCCCTAATCCTAAGTATGTCTAAAATGACTGAAATGTTTTTCTTTTAAGTGTTTGAGGATGGACCCTCAAAAAGATCACTCTTGGATACTTCGGGCTTTCTACTTCACTGAATCTTCTTCTAGGTAGGAGACCGTTGGCTTGCGTCGATCAAAAATGAAGTCTGTTGAATTTGAGACCAAGGTTAAAAATGTCTTTGCTTACTCTTATAGCTAGGGTAAACACTTGCCCAAAATATAATCATCGAGTACAAATTTCTGAAAGGTCGCATCGCTCACGAAAACTTGTAAATAATCATGCCCCAAACGCTGGTGGGTTTTATCTTTTCAAAATGGACTTGGCTTAATCAAAGCCTCTCTTCCAAAATTTCTGTCATGACTTAGACTCAGTCGAATCTGACTCTAAGAGAACTCTTGCCCCAATTCTGGAAAGCGGTCTCTTTTCCCCAATAAAATTTTGCCTCAAAAATTTTGTTTTTTATAGCTAGTTCAAAAGCTGGACTTCTTCGTCAACAAGCTCGAGCAATCTTCTCGAAAAGGGAAAGGACTTTCTTCACGCGAGACCTTACATCATGCAATGTTGCCACTCATGGGCTTAATCAAAGATGGTTAAATACATCAATATCCTTACATTTTGTCAAAAATAGATTTAAAGAAATTTTAAATAAATTTTTCAAAAATTCACGTTTTCATGGACAACATCTTTATGAATAAATGTTCAAAAATTAAAAATTGATAGTAAAAACAAAAGGAACTGGATCCTTGGATTTACAATGTTTGAGTATCTTAGACTCGATACTTAGTGGTTAATATTTTGCCTTGAAAGGTTGTGGCGATATTTGAAGTGTCAAAATTCTACTCAAAATGCTCGGTTCATCCTCGTGATTACCGTACTCACTTGATCCACTTGAAAACTACTCCCTCTAATTCTCAAATTTGTTTTCTCCTGTTACTTGGTTCGAGAATTCCAAGTGCAAGCACGTGATTTTGTTTGCATTTAATCATTTGATGTATTAGGGTGATAGTGTCTTCAAAGAGTCATCAATGACGCTAGGGTATCGAACTGGTGGAATTCTAGTACCTTATTAGACGTATTCTTTCCCAACAGCTCTATCAGGATGTTCCGAGACTTATTGAATTGCTCGTTCAATTAGGGTTTTGAATTTTCTTCTTTTTTCTTTTTCTTTTTTCTTTTTTCTTTTTTCTTTTTCTTTTTCTTTTTTCTTTCTTTTTTTTAATGTTTCTTACCTCTTGGTATTCTCAAAAATGAGTAGGCTCATTTCTTATGGGACCTTCTTATCATCAAGCATTATCGAAGGAGTAGTAGTCTAGTTTCTCAAGCATTCTGATCGAAGCGAATTGAATACAAAATTGTACTTCATCGTGATCACAACAGCTAATTAATTTTTATGTGTTTGAATCGCGGACACAATAAGCATTAAATAACCAAGAATATTGTAAGTGTAAAAAAGGTATATATAGAAAAGTGCACCTCTTCATTAAATTGAAAAATGGGGAAACATGATAAATACCCTTTTTATAGAAAGATTTTTCTTTTGCTACTTTCGGGCCCAAAAGATAGCAAGATTGATTGAAAGATAAAAGCTGGAAACGCAAGGAAAAGGATGCAAACAAACATCTATGAAAAAGCTAGATGAGATGCACAAACTTCTTGGCAGATAGAGTCGACGTGGGCTCCAACTCTCAAGCCTTGTCGTGATCTAGGAGGGGATTGTTCTTCACATCCGGGGAGTCTAGCTTGATGACTCCGGTGTTCAAAAATTTTTGCACCATCTTCTTAAAAGCAACGCAATTCTCGATGGTATGCCTCGGCACTCTGGCGTGGTACTCGCAGTGGGCAGTGGCATCGTACCATGCCGAGTAAGGTGGACTGTAAGGAGTCACATGATAGGGTCGGACCAAATCTGCCTTGTGCAACTAAGCATACATCTCCTTGTATGACACCGACAAGGGAGTAAGAGTCATCTTCTCATTTTCCTTCTTAGGAGGCCTAGTTTCCCTCTTATTCGAGTCTTGAGCTATCCTGGTATTGGTTTGAGATGAGGAAATTGTAAAATTCTTGTGGTTCTAATGAAGGGCGACATAGTTTACTTTATGGTCCCTCTTTCTCGGGTAATTCAACATACTTTCCCCGGTTTTGAGCTTGCCGCTTCTGAAAGCAAACTCGTTGGATTCTGCCGTATTCACAAATTCGGTGAATCCCAAGGATATATTGCTGATCATCTTCTCATAAAATGGACCATGAAGCGAGTCCACAAATAGACGGGTAATTTCTCCTTCCAGAACAGGGGGTTGAACTTGAGCCGCCATATCTCTCCATCTTTGGGCGTACTGCCGGATGGTCTCGTCTTGCCCCTGGGGAAGACTCTGAAGCATAGTTCGATTTAGGACCATATCCTTCACATGCTTGTATTATTCGGTGAAGAATTTGGAAGGTCTTTCCACCACTTTATATTGGCCCTATTGAGCTGGGCATACCATCGGGCAGCTGCCCCAGTCAGGCTATCCTGAAAGCAATGGATGAGAAGCTTCTCATTTCTCAAGTGTGCCGCTATCTTGCGGCAATACATCATTAGGTGAGTTGAGGGGCAAGTGGTCCCGTCATACTTCTCAAAGTCCGGTACCTTGAACTTAGATGGGATGACCAACTCAGATACTAAGCTTAGCTCGTAAGCATCGATCCCATAGTCCTCGATAGCTTGTAGCAGGTTAACTTTTTCTTTGACCTGGAGGCATTGCTCCTCGAATTTCTTCTCAAATTCTTTTCTTAACCTGGACTCCACTTCGTTCATTAAGTCCAAATCTGGGATCTCGACGTTACTTCATTCTTAAAACCATGACCCACATTGATTGGGTGGCTAGTAGATGCCCCGGTAATGTGAACACCTTTCAGAACTGACACTTCGGGTTGGGCCTTAGTGTGAGAGGTGTTGCCACCTAGGTCTTCCATGTTGGATTGCTCATTAGAAACCTTAGTCTTTCCGTGGTCGGCCTTTTCTAACAACTCGGTGAGCTTGGCGATGATGTCATTCTGGGACTTCTCAATCCTTGCCTCAATGTTTTTTAAACGGTCCTCAATTTCCTTTTGTGACTTCTCGACATTAGCTAATCGCTCGTCCATGACTCTTGATTAGGAACTGGTGTTGTAGGAGTGTGGAATGGTTGCAGCTTTGAGAAAACTGTCATGAGGTATCCAAGGTCAATCTTCTTGTTTTATTGAGGAATGCAAAAATGTATGCATGCTATGAAAATGCATGAATGCAAGAATGAATGCAAGCGAAGGTATCGATCTTGCTAGTGATCGCCCTTTGAGCAACTTTCATCGATTGAAAGATTTTATTATTTCTATTGTTTTTGTCCCTTCTTTTTTTTTCTTTCTTTTTTTCTTTTTTTTCATTCTTCTCTCTTTTTTTATCTCATTGTTTTGTTTTTCTTTCTCTCTTTCCCTCTTTTTTTCCTCACATTTTTTCTTTTTCTCACTTGTCTTCTTATTTTTATTTTAACTCTTTAATTGTGGTAAAAGCATCTAATTTGGACAAACCACTTAGACCGATACCATCACGAAATGTCGATGCAAAAAAGATGAAGTAAGCAAGAAAGCAACCCTATTTATCTTATCTAACAAAACCTAGGTTAACCGTATGACTCTAATCGGGTAGGTTTACTAGATTCTCTAATGGAATTTTGGTTCTACGAGGTACCCAAATTGTCCTCGATGTCCTCGTCTAAGAGTAGCAAGACCCCCGATCATCACTCATTATAGGCTCATCTCGATCGAGTTCAATTTAGGGGGACTCTTTCTCTATGCCCATACGAAGGAACAATATCCCACGAAAGGATAGGATAGTCGAGCCCCGAAGGTACTTTGCTAGGCTCATACGAAGGAACAATATCCTCACGAAAGCACTAGCATTTTCCCCCACTTAGAGAGACGGGTTGAAATGATATAACTTCAAATTAATAAACAAATGATAATTTAATTGTCACTTTAATTCCAAAATTCTAAAATTAATTAAGTGGTTTTTGAAAACAAGGCTTGACTCGTTTAAAAAAACATCCCTAGCGGAGTCGCCAACTGTAGCGACCCTTTAAAAATTTTAAAATAAGAAGCGTGATAAAAAGAGGAAATGTAGTTAAAAGGGGGGTCACTAGTGGAAATGAAAATTAGATCAAAATTAAAAATCGAATTTTGGGGAAATTGACCTAAAAATTAAGGTTTTGCAAATTGGGATAAAAATAGAGAATTTTGAAATCTAGGGTTTAAGATTTGGGAATTGGAATTAGGGCTTGAAAACACCTAAAAAGAATTAAGGAAATAGAGAAAATAACTGGAAAATGATTTAAAAAATGTTGGAGTCGCCACCGATCACTTTGGTAGGCCGGACACTGTAAAAACCAGAGATTCGAAAAAGACGGGTTTGAGAGTCGGTTACGGTTTAAAAACGGGCTTAGGGTTTAAAAACCGCCCCAAATTGACACCTTTATCGAAATAACCGCTTAATTAATTTTGAAAATTTTAGGTTTCAAAGTGGCGTTTAAATTATGATTTGTTTAAAGATTCGGATAAAGTTTTATATTTTTTTACCGTGTCTTTACCCGAAGGCAACGTATACACCGCGACCACTACGTTAGAACGTGGGCCCGTTACGACCGGACAAAAACATAATTAATTAAGGCGCATTAATTAAATGTGATGGTTGTAAGTTGAGCAAAAACAACAACAACAAATATATAAAAAAAACATGTGCATGGGATAATAA
The DNA here is from genome assembly GCA_035048815.1 of Abelmoschus esculentus. Lineage (NCBI taxonomy): Eukaryota > Viridiplantae > Streptophyta > Magnoliopsida > Malvales > Malvaceae > Abelmoschus > Abelmoschus esculentus. The sequence goes on from JAUCBN010000010.1 coordinate 7,283,370, forward strand.
CATAAATAAGGTAAATATACATGACAAAAATGTATAAGTGAAAGTAAAGGACATAAAATAAATGTTTTTGCATAATAAACTAAGGCATAATAAGATATTTATATACAAAATACAAATGTGACAACATAAATAAAATATGCAACAAAATAAATACTAAGTATATGAAGAGAACATGTATAAAAGCACATAAACAAATAAAATGCATAAGTAAAGAAATAAATATGTAACATGTAAATAAGAAAAAGTGTATATACATAAACAAAAATATAAATAAAGAAAATAAAAAAATAATAAAGAGGAACTAAAATAAAACAAAATAAAAAAAAGGAGAAAAATGTCCCTAGAAGTGACCGGATTATAAGAATCCGAAAACTTTCAAGCCCTTACAACGTTATTTTTGAGCGAGGAATGACCTGAAAATTATTCTCTAAACACGTAGGGACTAGAAATGAATAAAACCAAAATAAAATGGCGATTAACGTCGAAATGGTGATTGGATTGAATGGTTTTGAAAACTTCGAGGGACCAAGAACAAGATTATTTTGGGAAGAAAACATTTATTATGCTATTAAACCATTTTTAAAATTTTGGCCAAGTATAAAAGGCAAATAAAATTTAAATCAGGCCTCCCTTATTCATTCTCATTCGAAAACCTTTGAATATTAGAGAGATTCTCTCTATTTTCTTTGAACCTAATCCCAAAAGTGAATAACATGGATGAATGTTCTTTATCTTCCAGAGAAACACCGGGAAAAACACTAAAAACCGCCTCGCCGGAGAAATCAAAACCCCGTTTTTGCTTTCCGAACCCCAAAACAAGACCAAATCCCTTCTTCTTCTTTTTTTAAACAAACGGTTCCCTTTTAAAACAAAACCCTTTTTATTTTGAAAACCAAAACGAAGAGGGATCCTCGTTCGAATCGAAAAGGAAGAGGAAACTACTCTTTTTTTTTACTGGCTCACCATTAACGACCCAAAGATCTTGTGTTTTTGTTGTTTCCAAGTGAAGAACGAAGAGAAAAAAAAACTAACGAAAAGGTAAAAAACTCAATCCTCTATTATTTTCGTAGTTTCAAGGCATGCCAAGACTGAGAGAGGTTCTACCTCTAAAATGCTTCTGGTTTTTGTATTGATTGTTTTGGTGGGGAAGAACCCTTTACAATGATATTCAATTCGGTTTTTATAACCGAATGATTACAAAGAAAAAAACTGAAGTGCCTAATTTCTCCTTGGCTCCCTCTGTTTTTTTTCGTTGTTCATGTGTTGATATCTCTGATTTTTGGGGTTGAATGTGCTCTGTACATGTCTGTTAGTCTCTGATTATGCTCTGAATTTGTTGGTGAATCAGTTGTAAACCTCTGAAATTTTATTCTACAGATTGTTTGATTTGTTCCCTCTAGAAATCGTACAAAATAATATGATTTCCTTTATTTTTTGTGTATGTACGAATGGCCGAAATGCGAGGGGACCACTGGTGACTAGCGCCGATGATCGGACGACGGGGAAGCTGATGGGTCTTCAGATAAACGAACGGTTCAATCATAATCTGTGGAGGCGCGCGTGAGGGGCATGCGAAAGCCGAGGAGACGATTATCAACCAACAGGGTGCGTGGGGGGCGTGCACATCTGGAAGCTTCTCTGGTTGTATCACGGCCGTTGGATCTAGGGTTAGATCCAACGGCTATCCTTTAGCTGCGCATTGAGATAAAGGGGTGTTAGGGTTTTTTAGCTGATGGGCTAATTGGATATGGACTTAGTTATTAATAAAAGAAATGTGAGCTCAATGTATTTTAATGATCTGGGCTTGTATGTTTTAATAAATAAAATAGGTTTTATTTATGTTATATATTTTTTCTTATTCAATTTTCTTATACTATAACAATAATAATAATAATAATATATAATGATAAAAATAAAATAAAATAATAATGAACCGAAAAAAGAAAAATATATAATAGTATATATATATATAATAATAATAATAATAATAAAGAATAACAATAAAATAATAATAAAGATAAATGTAAAATCGAATAATAAATCAAAATAAAGGTATTTACAAATATGATATCTTTTGGATTTAGTGACAAATATATAGTAAATGTATATATGTGTAAAAGGTAGTATATTTACATACATTTCTTTGATTTTATAACAATTAACAAAATTCAAGCCTGTTATTTGAATTCAACGAAAATTTAAAACCGGGTTTAGAACCCCAGATAAAATTAGTGATTACACTACTTTTCCGTTGATGGAGCAGTAAGATCTAAATCATAGACTTGATCTAGTCCCCGTTGATGGTGTGGTCAGATCTCATTCAATCATGCTTCTCCATTTATGGCGTAGTATGATCCAAATTTGATCTTACCCCTCCGTTGATGGAGTGGATAGATCCTACTCAGTCCTGCTTCTCCGTTGATGGCGTAGTAGGATCTAAATTACAGACTTGATCTCGTCCCCGTTGATGGTGCAACCAGATCTCATTCAACCATGCTTCTTCATTGATGGCGTAATATGATCTAGACTTGATCTTACCCCTCCGTTGATGGAGTGGATAGATCCAACTCATTCTTATTTCTCAATTGATGGTATAATAGGATCCAAATTGCTGAAATTTGATCATGTCCCCGTTGATGGTGTAGTCAGATCTAAATCACTAAAGTGCAATCCTGCTTCTCCGTTGATGGTGAAGTAGGATCCAAGTTGCTGAAATTTTATCCTACCCCTCCGTTGATGGAGTGGATCGATCCAACTCGGTCTTGTTTCTCCGTTGATGGTGTAATAGGGTTCAAATTGCTGAAATTTGATCTTGTCCCCGTTGATGATGTGGCCAGATCTAAATCACCGAAGTTCAATCCTACTTCAATTCTGCTTTTTCGTTGATGGCGGAGTAGGATCCAAGTTGCTTAAATATTATCTTACCCCTCCGTTGATGGTGTGAATAAGATCCAACTTTACACTTTAAGTCCTGCTTTGTTTTGACCAAATCAAACAAGTTCTCCTTCTGCCATTGGTAGCATAACCTATCACAATTTGATCGATCTCGTTTTACCGTTGATGGTATAACTAGACCAAATTTTATATTTACAGATATTATATCTTTACTAGAAAAAGAAAAAAAGAAAAGGAAAAAAGAAGAATATATATATATATATATATCACATCATATTTCTTCATCGGATGCAGCTGGATCAAGTTTTGCAGACCTTGTCTCTCCTCAATGAATCTCCTCATTTTGAAGATTTTGCTGACAAGAGCGATGGAGTAAATCAATTCAAAGCTCTAACAGAAAAAACGGTGGCGAAAAAACACCAACCTTACCCCAACCTTACCAAAGAACCCCCAGCCTTAACCAAGAGAACCTCAATCTTACCATAGAGATCCTCAACCTTACCAAAGAGAGCCTCAACTTTACCAAAAGAACCTCAAACCTTACCAGAAGAGCCCTTACTATACCAGGGAAGATCCTAAACCATACCAAATGAAATGGGTTATTATTTATCTTTATCATATTGTTGTTACACAATAATGAGTAAAGAGGGGTACCTATAATAACTCATTTAATAATAAAGACCTATTAATCCAACCCCACAACCCATTACCTAATAATGATCCAAATCCATAAACCAAATCCAAAAACAAAATAACCTAAAACAAATGATAAACCCTAAATTGGTAACACCCCAGCCAACCTGCCACCGCCTTCAGTTTCCAGCCTTGTGTGTGGCCGCCACGCTCGGCGGTTCGTTTCGCGCGTGGTGGTCACGCGCTCCCTCATTGGATCCCCTGGATGGCCACCGCCCCACCGCCTCAGATCTGACTCCATCGCCTTTAAACCTGCAAAATTAAAGAAGATTAGACTGAAAATCTTGTATTTTATAATGTAAAAATATGGGTTATAAAAACCCCATGAACATCAATGTAATCCGATTACACGGAGACCACGAATGGAATAAAAAAACCATATTCGAGCCAAAACAACACATATTCGACAACAAAAAATTGAGAAGAAAAAGAGGAGTGAATCAAATCAAAAAATAGATAAAAAAGGTAAAGGAAAACATACCGACTCTTCATTTTCTCCCCAGATCTACTCGAATCCAGTTGCTATCTTAATAATCTGACCCCGGATTCGGAACGAGCACGTCAAATAGAGTTGGAAAAGAGGGATCTTTTCAATTTTCACTACTAGAGACGGCGGCCGATACAGCGGCCAGCGATGGCCTGCGGTGGTCCGGCACCGAGAAACCCAAAGAGCCAGAGAGCCTTTGAGGCTCTGTTGTTTCTTTCGTTGTTGAGAAGAAACATGAGAGTATTAGAAAAAAATGTAAGTATTTAAGGAGTATCCAAAACGACGTCGTTTTGGTTTAAGCCTTTAATGCTTAAAACGACGTCGTTTTAACTTAATAATCCGTGGATCAGTCCAATACCGGACTCGAACCCGCTGGCAACCCGCGAAAAGGGGATATTTACACCTGAAGTCCTCGGGCTTTAGTATCCTTTGAGCCTTGGCTCTCCAACTTTGTTTTTCCTTCGATTTGATCACTTTTTTATGCTATTTTGTTCTATAGCTTATTATTTTTAATATTTGGGTCACCGTTTTCATTATAATTTTTTTTATTTGCTATTGTTTCTGCTTATTATAATTATTAATAATTATATGCTTAGTGATATTTTATTATTTTTGTTATTATTATTTTATTAATACTATTTGCATTTAACGTTACTTTATTTTAATATTATAATGTTATTTTTAACATTATCGGTTATTATTAATTTGTTCGTAAGTTAAGTTTTATGTGATCATAATATTAAATAGAATTTATATTTTCGATCATATAAAATATTTTGGAATCGATAGGTGCCAAGTTTTGAGCGTTGTAGGGATGCTCACCCTTCCCTATACGCGTAACAGACTCCCGAATCCGATTCTGGTTCGCAGGCCTCATATTTGGTGTTCCAGTCATACCGTAAAAAATGATTGATGGCGACTCCCTGAACCAAAACCGGTAATTACATCATGTATACATTGAATCAAAATTTATACTCAAGATCCAGCCTGTGAGTTTGAAAATTTTAGCATGTATAGAAAAGTTAAAAAATTATCGTTTAAAATTCAAATCATATTTAAAAAAAAATGTCCAGTGCTGCTATTACTTTTTTAATACTTGTTTATTTTTTTATGATCGATGATGATAATAATTTTAATATTAATTGTTTTTTTAATTTTTAATTAAATAATTCTATTATTATCATACATTTTTTTTAGTTTTTATTATATAATTTTGGTTTAAGGGTTCAATAAGCTCTTAAACTTTTATAAAAAGTCAATTAAGCCCTTAAACTCTTTTTCACCCAATGAAGCCCTCAAACTCACTAAAAAAATAATTTAGCCCTTAAATTGTTATAAAAAATCAATTAAGCCCTTAAAATTTTTTTTTTGCATTCAATTAAACCCTCAAACTCAAAAAAAAAAAGTTTGGCCCTTTGATCAACTATGACCATTAACTTTAACATTTTTTTATTTTTTTAACACTTGTCGCAACAAGATAATACCACTTATCATTTTTAAGAAATTTTAAAATTTTAAAAATATATAATAAATCTAAAAACTTTATAAAAAATCTTGAAAATTTTTAAATTATTTTAAAATATAAAAATATTTTTTTATAATTGTAAAGTAATATTTAATTTTTTATTTTTAATCTTTTAAAAAATATTATTTATCATTTTAAAATAAATTTCAAAATAAATTTTTTATATTTTAAAAATATTTTTCATGATTTTTGTATAATTTCAAAAATTAAATTTTAAAAATTCCTAGAAACGAAAAAGCAGTGCTATTTTGTTGCAACACGTGTTAATTTTTTTTAAAAAAGTTAAAGTTAACGGTTAAAGTTGGTAAAAGGGTCAAATTGATTTTTTTTCTTGAGTTTGAGGGTTTAATTGGGTGTTAAAAAAGTTTAAGGGTTGAATTGATTTTTTTTTGAGTTTGGGGGCTTAATTGAGTGTAAAAAAAATTTAAAGACTTAATTGATTTTTTTGTAAAAGTTTAAGGGCTTACTAGACCCTTAAGCCTATAATTTTTATCTTTTGGTATGTTTTTATCTCTTAATCGTTTGTTTAATTATTTTTTTTATTTAATTTTTATCAAGATTAGATTTGATATCGTCATAACTAATTAAGATAGTGTTTGTTTGATTATCCTGTTGATCTTTATATTATTGACCCCTCAAGTTGGATTAGATATGAGCTTAGTCGTCACTTTTGTTCGCGATTGAGTTATAACAATAAATGTGTTGTCAATGTGCCCTAATCTGGTAATATATTTTTTAATATTATTATTGATGATTTTTATCTTCATAATCCAGCTTGAGTGGTATTTTGTATCTATTTTGTTTGAGTCTTTAAATTAGAGTTTTTATTTTTTATATGATCTTGTTTATGATCTAAAAACACTAATTTTAGTATTTTTAAAAATATATTTGAATCAAATTTATCTACTTATATTATAAACTTTCATCTTAAATTTTTTCTATTAATAAAATTGACGTATTTATATTAAAACATTCAAACCATATTTAAGTTTAAAAATATTATATTTTAAATTTCGATCTGATTGTATTGAATTCGCGGTATTTCTGCATTGGACCAAGAGAAAGTACTTAAAATGATTTCCCATGCATTAGAAAGGTCGGATTAGATCAACTAATTTCTATATTTAAATAATGCGTTATTTTTATTGATTTTTTAAATATTAATTAGATGTTACTTTAAATATCATGTTATTGTTGGAAAAGAGAGAATCTAGGTGCCTTGTATTATTGTTATCACTTTGGCCTGTGCTTATCACGATTGCTATTTACTTAGTAATTTTATTAATGCACTAATCAATAAAATCGGCACCACGAAACCTTCCAAATAAAGTACTTAAGTCATATCTCTGCATTTTCATCAGAGTTAACACTTGCTTCTTTCTTAACGCTGTGGATTAGTTGTCTCTCTATCTTTTCGGTAGTCCTTTTGCTTTTGCTTTTCTGGGGTTGATTTGTTTGTTTTGACTATGGCTTCAACATTGTTACTCGCTCTGGTTTTTGTGATTGATCTAATTGCTTTCGCACTTGCTGTTGCTGCTGAGCAAAGGAGAAGCACTGTGAGATTTTATAATGATTCCTTGTTTATTTTGTTAGCTGCATTTTGTAGAAACTCTTTCCTGCTTCAGTTTGGTTTCCTTGTAGTGGGATACCTCTGTTTTAAACCCTGATAATTCCCAGAAATTTGTTTAGTTTATTTTGTTTAAGATTTGCGAATTTGGGATTTTGATTTCATGTATGCAGAAAGTTCAATCCTTCTGGTTCCTTGCCTTTCCTTATACATATAACTGTTATAATTCTGCGTTAGATCTAGAATGAATCTGCTTTAACCTGTTGTTCAGATAGGTAAGATACAGATCTCAAACTCTCCAAGTCATGGTTTTTATGTTGAAGTTTCCATTTCTCATCAAGTGCACATTGAAAAAGAAATTAAAAAAAAAAACTAAAATACTTTGTGTTGCTGCAGTTGTTATATGAATAAGCTTGTTGGGTAATTGTTTAAGGACTGTCCTAGAAATGTGTAGGAAATTACTACAGGAAACAATGCTGAGAACTTTGTCTGTCTTTAATATCATTTTAGATGCTATATTATTGGTACCGTTTGAACCCAAATTTAGTACTTTGGCACGGTTATGTTCAGTTATGGTCATAGAAATAGGTGATTGCATTGAAGAATTCTCATTGTTTCTTTTCTTTATGGATGACAAACTGGTTTATAAAAACAGGGCATTGCGTCTTTTGCTTTTTGCAGGCGACTGTTGGTAATGATGGAAAACAAAGTTATTGTGTTTATGATGAGGACATTGCAACCGGTTTGGGTGTGGGTTCATTCCTATTCCTTCTGCTTAGTCAAATGCTAATAATGGTGGCTAGCCGATGTTTATGTTGTGGGAAGGCCATGAGACCCAGTGGATCTAGGGCATGGGCAGTTGTCCTATTTATCACTTGTTGGTATGTTTTTAGTTTAAACTATAGCTTAAACAACCTCGTCTTAATGGTCAAGAGACTTGAGCAACCTTGTCGATGACTGCATTTTAGTTTTACTGCTTTGTGTTAGTTTCCAAGCATCTAAATGATGTGCTGCATTGGTAATTTCAGGGTGTTCTTTTTCATTGCGGAAGCATGCTTGTTGGCGGGGTCGGTGCGGAATGCTTATCACACCAAGTACAAGAACCTCTTAAACGATCCTCCATCATGCGTGACACTAAGAAAGGGTGTCTTTGGCGCCGGGGCTGCATTTGTTTTCCTAACAGCCATAGTCTCTGAGCTTTACTATGTGAGCTATTCGAAGGCTGATGAAGCAACAATTCGCTACGGCAAAGACACCGGAGTGAGGATGGAAAACATATAGATCGATGTGCTCGGAAACCGTCATAAGGATTCTAGAAATTCTGCGTTCATTGTTAATTGACCTTAATGGGTTTGTCTTAGACAAGTTGGGTGGCCATATACGTGATTGAGTATCCATATATCTTAAACATAGACATGGACATGAACATGGACAAGGACTTGTGTTTCCCACTTTACATTACAGGTTTCTGTCTAACCCAAGCATTTTGCGTGTTTATTGGGTTGAGTAGTTCTTTTTCTTTTTTCTCCTCCCCGATATGTTATCATTATAGTGACATTTGACGGTGTATTTTCAGTAATATATAAGTCAAGTTTAGCGTTACTTTTCAAATCAGCTTTTGAGTCAAAAGCTGGTTTAAAACGTAAAAGCAATGCTAAACAGTTAGCTTTTAAAAAGAAACTGCGTTTGAAACGTGATTTTCAACTCAAACGTAAAATTTAAAATTTTTAGCTTTTGCGTTTGGAAAGTGTTTTTAAGAGTCATATTACAATTTTAACCTTCATTTATTATATTTTATTATAATCTAATTTTTACAAATACATAATTATATTTAATATAATTTTTTTAATTAAAAATTATATATTTTCTCAAAAGCACTTCTAAAAAATAATTTATTTATTTATTTATTAATATTTTTATATTTTATCATAATTTAAGTTAATATTATAATATAAAATAATTTTATTATCATTTAAATATATATTTTTAACTTATAACATCATGTCTAAAATAGTTATTTATTTTCTCAAAAGTACTTTTTGATAGTAATACTAAACACATATTTTTCAAATTAAAAATTTCAAAAGAACTTTTTCATTACACTTTCTCACCACATTTTTCTATCGTACTTTTCAAAAGTAATGCTAAACTGGCCCATAATAGTAATCTCCATGTGGACTTAAGAAAAATAAGAAGAGGGAATGACAGTGGAAACTGGAGACTGTCCATAATTTTTTTTTTTTTCAGGTAATGTACTAGGAAATATGAAAAAGACTTGTCATACAAAATATGAAAGTGGAGACGACCGATCATGAAATTGACGTGAAACAAACTTCTTTCGCTTTTTGATGAACAAATTTATGTTCGAGTCGTTTAAGGTTATTAAAATTCCAGTAGAGTGAAACCTCCTCACATGAACCCAGGTTCAAAACCCTTTGTCATACAAAACATCTCTAAGAAGACTAACACAAGTAACAACTCATAGACACAGGGGACAGAGCTATGTTTAATAGGAGAGTGACTGATGCCCCTCCTAATTTTTTTTATATAATTATATTTAAAATTTTTCTTAATTTAAATAGTTATAAAATAAAATTTTTATTTTTTATAATTTTTAAGTTTAAAGTTTTATCTATAATTTTATCTATAATCGTCATGACACCTAATCTAAAATTTAACTCTGTTTATATTAAATTTAGAGTCTGAATTTCGGTGTTTACAGAGTTTCTATTATTTGGAAATGAATATATAGTACTAAGAAAAAATGGTTAAAGAACGTGCAACTGCTTCTATATGTCTCCACAATCAACGCAACGAAACATCCCTGGCAGAGGCGGAAGAGTACTTTATTATTTCGCGAGTGTTTTAAGGAGCAAGAGTCAAGAGGCGGTTGAATTTCCCATCAATGTTTCCAAGTTGTAGTGGAAACAAGTTAAATAACAATCTACTCATTTCTGTAATATCAGTCACTTCAATCTCATCCTTTCGATGGAAGGTTTCATATATAATCAAAGAGCCGTCTGATTAGTTCTTTGACGCAGTTTTTGCTTCTATGAAACGACAGCCCTTTACACAAATAAACTGGCAATTATTCAACCATTTTCTTTATAAGTTTTGTACCCTAAAGAACTAATCATTTTCTTCATGGCATTTACAAGTTTATCTGTATAATTTATATTTTAAGATTGTCCCTAATATTCAATAGATGTGGGGGTCAGGTCTGTCTCTAGTACCTTAACACTCTGGATCTAAGTGGATGAGAAAGCCGGATCATATTAGAACTAAGATTTTGGGAGGAATTAAACAAATATTGTTGTATGAAACAATATTTCCAAAAATATGGTTCATCCTTCTTTATTTCCCAGAATATGGTTGTTCACTATAGCTTTCAAAAGGATGAAGGTTTACAAGCAGTCTTTGAACAAATTTGAGAAAAAATTAATTTTTTATTGAGTCTACGGGTTTATAACCCGACTTTGAACAGTGTTCGAAAAAAAAATAAAATGAAGGCTGCTTACTTGCAGCCCGCCTTTGAAAAATAAAGCAAGCAAGCAGCCTTCATTTTATTTTTTTTCGAACACTGTTCAAAGTCGGGTTATAAACCCGTAGACTCAATAAAAAATTAATTTTTCCCCAAATTACTGTTCAAAGACTGCTTGTAAACCTTCATCCTTCTGAAAGCTACAGTGAACAACCATATTCTGGGAAATAAAGAAGAATGAACCATATTTTTGAAAATATTATTTCAAACAACAATATTTGTTTAATTCCTCCAAGATTTTGATGTCTGACAAAATACTAATAAACAGGGACAAGCACATAGTTTTAGACAGACCAGAAGTGAATAACAAAACTAATGCATGAAACAACTTTACAACTAGAATAGTGTGAGGACAAAGAAAAGAGAATGATTCAGAATAAGTGGTCATAAATTATGAAGAAACGAATCCATGTAAATATTAGTTTTATTCAGATATCCAGAAATATGCATATCCAAAAGAATCTTAAATCATATCATGTTTGCCCACCGTAGCTGGAACAAACCCCGTCACATCTCACTCTTATTCCTTTCGTAACATAACCAAGAATATTTATTCAAAAAATAAAAACATAACCAAGAACAACTCTAACATAAAATACACATTCATATATATTATATAATATATTATTCTCGCGAGGTAGGATACTAAATGTACACCATCACCCTGAAGCTGAATTTGAAAAATGGCAGCTTCCTCATTTTTATCAGTTACAAGTTGAAAGGGGAGACTATACATAATTAATGATCAATCTAAGGAAGGGAAAAAAGACACTCAAAGAAAGAAGAAAGAAAGAACTTCCTTCATCAAATAAGAAAACCTAAATCTAGAAGAAGAAAAAAAGCTATAGAGAATGGATATATGATTAAAAGACCTTCTTCACGGTTTGATCTCGGAATCATCCCATGGCATGTTGAGATCAGTAGAGACAAGTGCATCGATATCATCCCAATTCCAGTAGTTTGCCATGTCCATGTCGCTGCTTGTGATGGGTACTTCCCATGTGTGTGAAACTGTGGCACTTGGGGTTGGCATGACGATGCTGGTGATGGTTGGATCCTCCATTGTTTCACCACTGTAGTTAAAGATACTTGAAGATTGAAATGAGGATGATATTGAAGATGGGGTTGTTTCAAAAGAACTTGAGTTTGAACTTGAAAATGAAAACTGTAAGCCTTGAGTTTGAGGCAACGACGGGACCGTACTTGAAGTTGAACCCAGAAACACACCGTTGAAACTTCTCTTTTCCAAGTTGCTGCAATTTATAGGATTCTGCTGAAGCAACGATGAAGACGGTGGAAGTGGATCACCCATCACCTGAAATTGAATACTGGATATGGATGTGTTCTTTTTATCAGCAAATGGAAGCTCATGATCCTGCCTTTGTTGCTGTGATCGTTGAATTGCCATGAAGTTATTGAGCCTATGGTTAACACCAGAACCAGTTGAGTTTTTTATGGCAATTTTAGTCGTTCTAGTGCTAGCAGTGGTGGCAGCGGGAGCTGTGTTGCTATTTGATGTCTTGATCCGCTTGTTTTTTCGGCCACCACCGACAGGAACATTGCGGAGAGTGCCACCTTTAGTCCAGTGTCGTTTACAAGCCTTGCAGAAATGCCTAGGCTGAGACTTGTTATAGTTGTTGTAATAACAGAACTTTGTGTTGGTAGAATCACACCTGGGACACTTGATTGGCTCAGATTGCTGCTGTTTTTGTGGATGTTGTTTCTTCATTGCTTTAGGCAACTCCAGAGTTTGAGCTTGTAACAAAGATTGGCTCCACCCTAGACCATCACCGGAAACCTCTTTAGAACTCAACCCCATATATATCTACAATATAAAAGAAATGATGAGGTGAAGAAGAAGAGGATGATGATGAAATTGTTCCTTATAAGCCCAACAGGGTGATGTTTTGGAGAATTTTGGATATGGAAGGGTGTTGGGGTGAAGTTCAAGAAAATTCCCTGGAAGGTGATGAGAAGTGACCATTCTAGCTCTCAGCCCCTCTCTCTCTATATCTCTAATCTAAGCTTTATCTTTTTACTAATTAATCTAAAGTGAGAATAATGATGAATAAACTTGGGATAATTGGAATGAGATCAAAATCATATGAATAGAGGTCAATGGCAATGGGGTTGTGGGGACTATAAGTACGTAGTTAAAAACCGAGTTGGCAGCACGTGATTTGTGGTAGGTGATGCAGCAGTAGCCCATAGAGGTTTGTGATAACCCTAACTCCTAAGAGTCTACATGTGAGTTCAAAACTTGTGGGATCAACCATGCCCATTGCCCATATGTGTGAATGATCGGCGTACGATTTAAGAAACAAATAACATATAAAAATATAAAATATTATTGAAAATATATGTCCCAAGCCCAAAAAAATTTAAGGGGTCTATATATACACATATGGTTGGTAGGGTCCATGTGGTGTCAAATTAGTGGCCACCGGCCATGAAATAATGGATGTTATTGATTTCTAAAACTAATATGGCATATATATGTAAGGCATAAAGATAATTTTAACCCTTAACGTTTATAATTTTTATTATTTTGGTCTTTATCTTTTTTTAAAATAAATTTAACCCTTAATATATGTCTTTTTGATAAATAACTTATTTTTTAACTAACATAATGATTAGACCGTTAAAAATTTAACGATATTGACATCTCATATACATGCGATAGTATATTTTAAATAACATGGCATATAACCTCATTATATATATATATATATATATATATATAACATGCTATTATCATTAAATTTTTTACGATAATGACATATATATATATGTGTGTGTAAAATATAATTTTATTCTAACATAATAAAATAATTAAAATTCAAATAAAATTTTAAAAATTAATTAAATCTAAAATAAAAAGCTACTAAGCATTCTCAAATCTTAAATATCATTCTACATATATATGACATCATTATTGTAATTACTCATTTTTAACAGAGTTTTAGTATTTTAGTATTATTTTAATAATATTATTAATAATATAAAATAAATATAAAAAGTAAAAAAAAATAATGAAATTGTAAAAAAATAGAAGAATGAAATACGTGGACCACAAGGGTTCACGTTGCCCAACTCCCCTCACCCACGCCTATATAAAGGGTGGGGGTTGTCCTTCATTTCAAAAGCAAGAGCCGGTGAGAGGCCACCCAAATAAGAGAGTTTCAACTCTCGGGTGGTGGCCAAGGACCGGGGGAAAATCCTCGGTCTTATCTGGTTCGATAGGGTCCTATTTTTAAGATTCGATCTAGTAAAAATTTTGGAGGGGTCGTTGTAGGTCGTGGTAGGTGTAGGTGGGGAGTTCATCAGGGTTAGTCGTTCGTATTTTTAGGTATAATTTTTATTTCTTTTTATCTTTGTATTTTGAATATTTTTAATGAAAAATGGTTGTTTATTATTTTATTTGGCATTTAGATTTTATTTATATTTTAGATTTTTATTAAATTATGTATGTTTTTAATTTATGTTTAGATTAATATATATTTGTTAGATTAATATTTATGTTTTTATGTATTTATTTTTATGTGATATATTAAATTTATTTATTATGTTTAAGTTGCATAAATAATATTAATTTGTTAATGCGGGCCCCTAAATTCGGTCGTAAGCGAGGCCAACTCTAGTGTAGTGATGGTGGTTCGAAAGCTTACCTCCAGGTTTAGGTGCTTTAAAATAAATGCGCACATTTAATTAAAAATTAATTCGATCGTCAAATTAGCCCAGAAAATTTAATATTAATGAAGTGGTAATTAAATAAAGTATCAATTTTTGGGCGCTGTGGGGGTGCTAATCCTTCTCCATCCGTAACCGACTCCTTAACTCCAAACTTTTAAATCTCTGGTTTTATGGTGTCCGGTCTACCAAAACGGCCGGTGACGACTCCAATTTTTATGAAAATCATTTTTAGCCGAAAACCCCATGTGGAAAATATTAATTTCAAAACGATACATCAAAATATGATTTTCACAATCGAAAGAATTTTTTTTAGCGATACTCTTATTCGTAAATTTTTCACATCACTACAGATGACGACCCCGTCGGGTATAAAATTTTGTTTTTTTCAAAAACAAAAGGAGAGTCAAGCTTTTAAAACGATTATCGCTTCACTAATATTAAAGATTTCGGGCTAAAGTGACGATCAAATTAATTTCAATTGAATTTGCACTTCTATTTTTCTGTATTTAAAAATGATATCTAAACCCGTCCTTTTAAGTGGGGGGAAAAGGCTAATGCTTTCGTGGAGATATCATTCTCCCGTATGGGCTCTAGCCGAAGTACCTTCGGGGCTCCACTACCTTATGATTTCATGAGGATATCGTTTCTTCGTATAGGCATAAGCGAACGGGTCCCCTTAAATTAAACCGGTCAAAATGAGCCTATAATGAGTGATGATTGAGGGCCTTGCTACTCTTAATAGAGGACAACTCGGAAAATTCGGGTCCCCTGTTAGCACCAACACTGCATGTAGAGAACTAGATTACCTTCCTTATTAGAGCCATGCGGATACCTTAGGCGAACTAGACAAGATATCTAGGAATGTCTTCTCTGTTTATTTTACGCAAATTTAATTTTCAAAATTTTATTTTTACGTATATTATTTTACTCGATACTAACATGTTTTCTTCATATTTTTATTTCCCTTTTTTGCATGCATCATGTAAAACCCTCGACCCGGTCTAGATGCCACCTGACTCGAACGAGCTACACGGGGAATACCAAGGCTAATCTGGAGACTCGCCTCGATAAACAACCCTAAAATTAAAATTTTTCTTTTATCTTTTCTAAATGATTTAATTAGATCCTACATATTTATGTAAGGATTAAGTTCAAATGCAGCGGAAACTAAAGAGTAACGAGTCTTAATTTAATCGAACAAGTTTTAGGGATCTACTCGTAATTTTTAGAGTTTTATATCTTGATTGTGAAAGTAAGGTTATGGATATTTATTTAAGTATATTTCATGTTTGTACGTAAATTTTCGACGTAATATAATATCTACAAGTCATTTTATTGCATGCTCAAAGTTTAAGGACTATTTCGAGCCTCCAAAGGTTTCATGACATTCTCTATATGCAAATTCACCTAAGAACACTTTAAGCACATCTCATGGCATTTTATCTAGATGCAATTTAACCTAGTTAGCAACAATATATTCTACACCTAAGAGCATGCTTCAACATAACCAATCTTATAGACACACGAAAGAACCACCTCAATATACTCAACATTAATTCTAAATGTATTCCAACCTAAATAACAACATCATAGATTCAACTCATAAGTAGTCATGCTTCATTATCAACAATACTCAAATTCACACATAGGGATATCAAGAATCAAACTTCAAAATAACTATATTATAACTAAAGGAATATCAATGCGCAATTCAAGTCAAAGTCACGAGCTAACATCAACTTTGATATTTATCAAATAAGTATAAGCATATAATCATTTCATGTCTCAAAAGCATAGACATTATCCACAATATAATAACCCATCCCCATTGCTCTCTCACTACTACTAATGTTATAAAGACACACTTGATCTTTCACTTGACGGCTACCTAGATCCTTGCTTCTCTTTGCTGTCTCCACATCAAATACTCTGCATTGCAAGGTAAATGAGAGGGTAAGCATAAGCTTAATGACTGAATAAAACAAGTATAAAAACATCTTGTAATGCAGTCCATATTAAACCAATTTTATCAACTTTTATAACTCAGTGTTATCAAACCATGGCTAACAATGCCATCATTAAATTTTATTAAAAAATATTTTGAAATCACCTGCTTGAAAAGATAAAACACAAGTCTTACATACTACTCACATAGCAATGCTTACACGTGCATCTCAATGCACAAAGCTCAAGTCTTACATGCTACAACATAGTAATGCTAAAATCACATGCATACCAATGCATAAAACCTCGCATGCATAATACCATATGCAATCAAGTAAAAAACATGACACTTACTTTTGAAAATTAAAAACTTATATTGGTGCTAGTGATCCGATTTGTACCACTCTAAATCGTTAAGATAAACGGACAACCGCATGTTACTACCACTCCCAGAGCATGCGCATGTTGATACCACTCTCAACATGAATTATCTCACCTTGGTGTCTGGTGACAATACCACTCCAATCAACCCGTATGTGACAGTACCACTCCCATCATATAGCATTAGAGTAAAAGGCAAAATGCAACACACAATGAATTTATACACGTACTACTTTTGAATGTTTATAGTACACTCTAGACCCTATTGATCGATCAACTTATCCCATAAGGTTCATCACTTAACTAGCCAATATATTATAAAAAACCAATGCTCAATTATCACGTTAAAAACAAATATTAACCATATGCATCCCACTATCTCATGCATCAAGTGTATAAACCGGTAAAAACCATTTTTCTCATGTTTGCAATATAAAACTATGGGAGCATCATATGAATATAAAACGTTTATAAAAACATTATCATGGGCATTAAATCACATGTATAATCACATATATATATAACACATTCAGAGCATGATAATTAACATTGTAAAAACACGACATAATATGAAAACCTTTAAGAAAGCAATACTTAAAACTTACTTCCGAGTATAGGGAGGTTTTTCCCACCATACCTATACCCCCAAAACTTTAAAAACACATATAAAACCATGCCAAATTGGCATCCCTTATAATCCACTCACCGATAACCGATACTTGCTCGACAAACCACCGAAACGAACCGGAACGCCTTCAAATGCGATCGCCTAACTCTTGTCCTGTTTTAAGCATCAAAACCAAGGGGTTTAATGATTCTAAACTCACAAAAGAAACCAAAAATTTGGATCCCTACACAATAGCCCTTAAAACCTATCAAAACTTAAATCGAAAACTTGTCGGAACACACCAAACTTCACTTAAGCCTATAGTCCAGGATTAGGGATATTAAAAACACTTTATAAACATCCTAACACATTAAAAATAATCCATTTAAGACCCAAAAACAGTGGGTAAAAACCCTTGAACGAAAATTGAGATTTTTAGCCGAAAAACCGATTTTTATGAAATTAAAGGATTAAAACAATTTCTCTAAGCCAAGAACTTGGGAATTTTAGTAAAGAAATTTATTGTTCTAGAGGATTGACAAAATAACACCTCCAAAATTGATCCAATTGCTTTTTGGATTTTAAAACGAGAAAACAATGAGAAAACAAGAAAATTTGAAGGAAAAAAGTTAAAATAATTATTGTAATAACCCAGACCAAGCCCACAACCAGCCCCAAGCCCAGTAACCAAACCCTTACAAAAATAAACCCAAAACAAGCCCATGAAACCAAGAAACCCTAATATGAACAAAACCCTAGCCCTCAACCATCTACAACCACCACCCATGTCTGCCGCCGCCTCCACGTGGCGACCTCTGATTTGTCCTCACGGCCGACTACCGACTCGCCTGAATCCACCGCCCAAACCTGAAAAAACATTAAAAAAGATTAGAAAAATCAGAGATCTTTTTTATATGTTATAATATATGTTGAACATGGGTATAAAAACCCGAAAATATGATGTAAAGAGGGAGATTTTCGGTTTTTGAATGGAAAAAAAAAAGAGTTGAAGCAAAAGAATAGATTTAATATCCACCAAGCATTCGAATACAAAAAAATCAACAAGAGAGAAATATCAGAAAACTGAAAACAAGGAAAAGGTAAAAATAAAAGTTTCGAATCTTATCTTTTTTTCCAGATCTACTCCGTTCTCGTTTTTTTCTCGAAAATCTGACACCTTAGCCGTCTTCAGCACATCGAACCGAGTCGGAAAACATCTTCCTTTCGTGGTTCCGGCCACCGGTGCGGCGGCCGACAACCGCGTCCGATGACGAACAGCGACGGTCAGGCGCCGGACTTGCAGAGCTCCAAAGCTCTCTCCTTTTTGCTCTCTGAAGGAGTAAAAATGAGACCAAAAAAAATAAAATGAGGCTTATATGGATCAAGCTAAACGGAACCGTTTTGGTGCCGGCTCCTAGGGCCCAAAACGGTGCCGTTTTAAGACCAAGACCCGGTGGATCAACCCGCTCCAGACCCGACTCGCGCGTTTACCCGAGAAAAAGGGGAAATTGCGCATCTCGTCCCTCACCTCCCAGCGTCTTCATGTTTCGGCCCTGAAGTTTGCATCCTTTCCAATTTTAGTCACTGATTTTCTTAATTTTGCCTTTAAATTTCATATTTCTTGCAATTTCATCACTGTTATATTTTATTCTAACCCTAAAAATTCCCATTTTGCAGATTCATCCCTTCTTTATTTTATTTCTAATATATTTATTATTATTATTATTATTATTATTATTATTATCATCATTACTACTACTACGTTACTTTTTTTATTATCATTATAATCATTGTTATATTTATTATTATTATTATTACATTTTTCATTATTATTATTATTATATATTTTTTATATGTCTTATTATTATTATTATTATTTTATTAATGTTACTATTATTATTTGGTATTATTATCATCATTACTTTATTTAACCCTATTATTTTTACTTAACTTCTTTTATTTTGTAGATAAAATTACGGAATCATGAAATTAACTTTGAACTTATATTTTCGATCATATGAAATATTTTGTAACCGATAGGTGCCGATTTCGGGCGTTGTAGGGGTGCTCATCCTTCCCTACGCGTAACAGACTCCCGGACTCAACTCTGGTGCGCAGACCTTGATTTTGGTGTTCCAATCGCACCGTAGAAAAGATTGGTGGCGACTCCCCAAACCAAAAATGGTGATTACAGCTGGCGACTCTGCTGGGGACATTTTCGAGAGTCGAGCCTAAAATTGGTTACATTTTATTTAATGATCGAAAATTTAAATTTGGTTTATTTTTGTGATCTTTTATTTTATTTATTTTAAAATATTTACTAATATTTTTAAATGTTTTTTCAGGTTTTCTCATTTCATGAGCTCTCAACCCGGGCTCTGTCCATTTAAGTGGGAGCATGAAACCACTCATTCGTGAGGTTTTGCCTCCGTGTAGGATGGAGAATTGCTTTCGGGATATTTTTCCCTCTGTCTTCGTGAGATTTATGTCTCCGCATAGACTTAGAGAAACGTATCCCCCTGAATCGTGCTTATTATCCTTAGTAGGGTAATAAGTATTATTCGGGTACCTTCTAAAACCGAACCTCATATAGTGAGACCTAGAAGCCCACCCTTTAGAGCCATCAAGCTGAACCTCTGTCCGTTTAGCGATAACCCTTTTAGGCTTGAATGCCTTTATCTGTTATTTATGTACAATTTTTTTTTTATTATTTTTGTTTTTATATTTAATTAATTTATTTATTTCGATGTGAACTAACCTTGTTTCTTTTTGAATGCATTATAATAATCATTCATTTTGCATTAATTACCATGATCATGTTTTAATTTTTACATTTCACGAGCATGAATTATTGATTCACAATTAGTTCTTAATTTAAAATATATCGGGAGAAAATCTAGCACTCTAGATATCAATACAACATTCAAAGTTGTGAATAAATCCCGTGCACGTAAAACGGAGGACCTGAAAACCATTTTTGAATCGATATTTTCACATCTAAGTCATGTATCCACATGCATTCATTTTTATAACATTAGTACTAATGTTTGAGGTCCCCTATCTCAGCAATACTGGACTAGGCGATAATTCAGCATCCTTATGGAACCCGACTCAAGACGAAGAAGATGACTGAGGATAGATTGGATAAGATTGAACAGACTCAGAAGGATTTACAGGACGACTTAACACGAAAAATGGAAGATCAGTTAGCAAGGGCTCGACAAGAAATGAAGGATCAGATTGCAAGATCTCAACAAGAAATGCTCAGGAAACTAGCACAAATGCTCGGGTTCAAGTAAGAAGACACTTCTATGATTGACTCAGGGGCAAATCCCGCTAACAGGATGGAAGATCCTATATATCCTTTAGGTTTTACTCCGCTTCAAACCAAGATACCATCGGAGGCTCATCCCCAAGTGGTCTTTTCTAAAGGGAAATTACCGCTACATCCGACTGACACATATGGCCCCATGAACATACCCTCCACATCAGAAGCCAAGCCGAGGGGCAATCAAGCAGAAAATTTTGTCTCAGAATTTGATCAGCTGATTGAACCAAATATTGAGACTTCAAAAGAAATTGAAGAACGTTGTAAACGGCTCGAAGAGAAAATGGAAGCTATAGAGATTGAAGACACCTTCATCGGATTCGACGCCAACGAACTCAGCCTCGTCCCAGATCTGGTGCTACCCCCCAAATTCAAAGTCCCTGAATTTGAAAAATATGACGAGACCAGTTGCCCTCGAACATATCTTACCATGTTTTGCCGAAGAATGATAGGGTACGACAGGGATGACAAGTTGCTGATATACTTCTTTCAAGATAGTTTGACGGGGTCTGCCACTAAATGGTATAATCAGCTGAATCGCCATCAAATAAAGTCTTGGAAAGACTTGGCTAAGGCTTTTATGGAGCAATATAAGCACGTTAGCGATATGATACCAGACCGTCTGACCTTACAACACATGAAACAAAGGGCTAACGAAAGCTTCAAATAATACGCACAACGCTGGAGGGATGTAGCAGCACAAGTCCAACCTTCTCTCAGTGAAAAAGAGACGGTGGTTATATTCATCCAAACTTTGGAAGGCCCAATCCTAGATCGCCTCATAGGCAATGCAACCACTAATTTTGCTGATCTGGTGCTATCCGGTGAGCTCATTGAGAATGTCATCAAAAGTGGCCGAATTGATGCCGGTGGAAGGTCGTCTCAGAGAAGGTCAACACATGGAAAAAAGGATAATAAAGTAAATTATACAGGAATCTACAGCGTCAATTATTCCAGGCCTGTAACAGTGACACAACCTGCAGCCACTGGTTCTTATAATTCCTCCAACCAAGATTTCAGCCAAAGAAAGAATTTTGAAAAGAAAGAATTTACTCAGCTGCCAATGACTTACGGGGAGTTACACAAGGAGTTGTATGATAAGCGCTTGGTGTCGCCCTTCTTTCAAGCACCGATGCAACCTCTTTTCCCAAAATGGTACGATGCCAATAAAAAATGTGATTATCATGCAGGACAAGTGGGGCATTCGATCGAAAACTGCCTAGGTTTCAAAAGGCTAGTTGAAAAGTTTATCAAACTCGGAGTAATAAAATTCGATGACCCAGTTGAAACGGCTACAGATCCTTTGCCAAAGCATGAAGACACCAAGTAGGAATGACAATGTTGTTTTTGAGTTGTGCAAAAGTAAATTATGCCTAGTAGGCTAAGATATTACTCTACCTTGGCCATAGCAGGTCACTTGTAGTTTTTATCTCTTCAGATGAGATATTTTTTGTAAACTACCTTGTTAGCCTAAGTCCACTGGCAGCGAGAGTCTTTTGTAAGGGCCCAAATGCAATGAAATATATTTTGATACAATACTCTGAGGTAGAATGCTAAGCGAAACAACTTCAAAAGATAGAGACAACTCAACTGGGCAACATGACCAGTGGATTTTTGCACTCTAAAGGTTCAGATTGTTTGGGGGCATCCATTTCGAGAAAAGGTTTTGAGGAAGGAGGCCAAATCAGAAAAATTCAAGCAACTTTCATCATAATCAGTGAAATCGGGGCACCCCTTAAAAAAATCATGACATTCATGAGTTCATCATGCAAGCATTTACAAATCATACATTTTAGATTAAACATGCATCAAGTATAAATTAGGACATCCTTCGAAAACAGAAATCATGTCATTCATGCATTCAGATATTTTGCATTTAGACATCATGCATTCAGACTTAGCATACATTGAGCATTCATGATGCACATATTTTACTTGTACATAGGAACAGGTCTAGAGAAGAGATCGAACAACCTCAATCAGGGGGGCAACAACATGATGACCAACCTTTGGCCCCGAGAAGGCTAAAACAACACATGTTTCACAGGTAATGACTCCAGGATTTTGAACCGTTACTAACTAACATTTTATTTTATTTTCAGGTCATGACCACCCATCATGGAACAGCAGAAACAAATTTTTCTCAATGCCACCTCCGTTAGTGGTGGAAAATCAATTTTGATAGAATCATGGTCCTCCGACAACTATGTGGCGGATCAAGCTTTGTTGCGGA
The DNA here is from genome assembly GCA_035048815.1 of Abelmoschus esculentus. Lineage (NCBI taxonomy): Eukaryota > Viridiplantae > Streptophyta > Magnoliopsida > Malvales > Malvaceae > Abelmoschus > Abelmoschus esculentus. The sequence continues at coordinate 7,306,264 of JAUCBN010000010.1, forward strand.
TTTCACTTTTCCATATTCGTACAGACAGTACATGTGAATCAAACTTATTTTGAAAAAATGAAAAATGAAAAAAACAAAATGTGAAAGAAAAATCAACAATGCAAAAAAAAATGAAAAAAAAAATGAAAAATTGAAAAAACATGCAGAAATAAGACATTGGACAATTCAAATGTCCTTCAAAAATCCATTTTCGTGAATGGTCGAAGGAAATCCATTCCTTTGGAAAAATACAATCTTGTGATTGGTGCAAACTGATTGTACCCAGGGTAATGGTACAACTAGTCCGGAGCAAACGGCTACCGGTAAAGGCAAAACAAATCCGTTGATTCCTGTGCATTTGGGAAAAATGCATTGATAAGGACCATTCAAATGTCCATTGAAATCCATTTTTACGAATGGTCAAGGAATTAAATCCTTGGAACTAAATGATTGTACCCAGAGTAATGGTACAGCTAGCCCGGAGCAAACGGCTACCGGTAAAGACATATCAAATCCGTTGATCCCTTTGCATTTGGGAAAAATGTAAAGAAGATACATGAAATCAGTTGAATCAGATATTTAGATCTTCCAGACCTGATCTTACCCCTCCGTTGATGGAGTGGATGGATCCAACTCAGTCCTGCTTCTCCGTTGATGGCGTAGTAGGATTCAAATCACAGACTTGATCTCGTCCCCGTTGATGGTGTGGCCAGATCCCATGCTTTTCCGTTGATGGAGTAGTATGATCCAGACTTGATCTTACCTCTCCGTTGATGGAGTGGATAGATTCCAACTCGGTCCTGTTTTTCCGTTGATGTCGTAATAGGATTCAAATTACAGACTTGATCTCGTCCCCGTTGATGGTGTGGCCAGATCCCATTTAATCATGCTTCTCCGTTGATGGAACAGTATGATCCAGACTTGATCTTACCCCTCCGTTGATGGAGTGGATAGATCCCAATCCGATCCTGTTTCTCCGTTGATGGTGTAATAGGATTCGAATTATAGACTTGATCTCGTCCCCGTTGATGGTGTGGCCAGATCCCATTTAATCATGCTTCTCCGTTGATGGAGCAGTATGATCCAGACTTGATCTTACCCCTCCGTTGATGGAGTGGATAGATCCAACTCAGTCCTGCTTCTCCGTTGATGGCGCAATAGGATCCAAATTTGCAGACTTGATCTCGTCCACATTGATGGTGTGGCCAGATCCCATTCAATCATGCTTCTCCGTTGATGGCGCAATATGATACAGATTTAATCTTACCCCTCCGTTTATAGAGTGGATAGATCCAACCTGATCCTATTTCTCCGTTGATGGCGTAATAGGGTCCAAATTGCTGAAATTTGATCTTTTCCCTGTTGATGGTGTGACCAGATCTGAATCAATGAATTTCAATCCTGCTTCTCCGTTGATGGCGAAGTAGGATCCAAGTTACTAAAATGTTATCTTACCTCTCCGTTGATGGCGCGGATAAGATACAACCTTACACTTCAAGTCTTGCCTCTTCGATTTAACAAGTTCTCATTCTGCCGATCTCGTTTTACCGTTGATGGTACAATTAGACCAAATTTTGTATTTGCGGATACTACATTTACAAGAAAAGGAAGAAGAAGAAGAAGAAGAAGAAGAAGAAGAAGAATATATGTCAGATCATGCTTCTTCATCGGATACAGCTAAATCCAGCTTGGTGGCCCTTGCATATCTTTCAATGTTACAACAAGACCA